>JBBPNY010000206.1:0-30073 GCA_038091165.1 Rubroboletus pulcherrimus
GGCGTTGGAAGTGTCAGGGGCCCGGGGCACAAGGCCCAAAGTTCCAACTTGACAGGGACAGGGACAGGGAGCGACCCCACCTGAACCATTCCAAAGTCACTCAAGCCCACTGTCAGAGCCTCGGGCTTTCAAAGTTCAAAAGCTAAAGGACTACTGCCAACTCGAGCCCTGTGAACGCCAAACGAACGCGATATTGAACGACGCGACGCGGGTACTCACTGCCAGCGTTCTCCTGTGACCGTCATCATCAACGCTTCTCCAACGCTAATGACTGAATTCGTGGCATCCTCGACCAGCAGCAATAGAGATACGATCAAATAGTGATTATCTCCTCCCTCCCATCATGCTCACCCGTATGTAGCTTGCCCACAGCCGCCTCCGCCAGCAAGCTGAAGCTGCCCTTCCGCCGCATGGCAGCTGCTTTTTCCCAGGGAGATCCAAAGGGCACATCCCGCCTCGGTGGCGTCTCAACAATGAGCCGATCTCGGGCGTTTATATCAAGTGTGACATCCGATTCTTGTCACATCCTCCCTCCTCGCAAGTGGACCCTCTTTGGCGTCTACAGTGAATTTCTCTGATCTGTTCATTTGCTCCCTATTGAATTATCGACCATGTCCATCCTGATACCTCCAGGAGACTATCTTTCTCTGACGTCTTCATAGGGAGTCCTGTCCGTCCTGCTGATCAAGCACACACAACGTCTCTTGGCTTATTCTCTTTGGGCGAGAGGACGCATCAACCCCTTCGACCATCTCATCCGTACCCTCGACCTATTTTACCGTCGATGAGTCCTCGTCATTTAATCTCGAGTCCTTTCGGCGCTCTTGTGCAGAGTCTCCCGCTACTTCCTCAGAGGAGTCCCCTCAATCATTTTCAAATTCACTCCCTGCCTCACCCCGCCCACGGCCAAGAGGCGATAGCATCATGCCTGATTCTTCCCAAACAGTATCTGTGGCAGCGTGTAGGGAGCCAGGGACGGATCTTACACTCAATAGATACCGGCAGTAAACACAGCTATCAGATTAGGAAACTGTCGCACCATTCGCTGCCAACCTGTGAGCTGTGCTTATCGCCTTCCATGCTCAGACCGAGTTTACATAAAATGTTGAGGTCTACTGCACACTAAACACACCGACAAGAGTTGAACGGCATCTGACCGCCCCCTCCCACCCTCGTCGTCGATAGCAGACATGCGCCTCATATTCAGCAGCACCAACCATATGAACACGGATATCTTTGACGAGCAAGGAAACATTCAGTACACTATCTCCACACCGTCCGCGTTCGAGAAAGTGACCACCATCACAAAGTACCGCTGGGACGGTTCCAGTGCTGTCCCAGAGACGATGGGTGTCATCGAGTGGCGTCGTATACATAAGACGATGTTTCGTTTTAACGGGAAGGTGATATCCGCAGACGCGATGCTCGCGAAGCGCGCGTGGAGCAGGTACGTTGGTTCCCGGCGTTTCGACGAGCTGATGCTGACGTTGACAAATATTGATAACTCGGATCGGGGACATGTTGAACGCTGCCAGTGGTCGGTATTTCATAGGACCTGATCAGCATGCATACAAGTGGAAGATCCACGCGCAGTATTGTTGGGTATGTCCTGCTCTAGCTTGCTTGGGATGACGCATGACGAGTTTGGATGCGTCTCGTGAACAGATGAAGTCCCCTGAGTCGGATGTCGAACTCGTCCGGTTCCACACAAACCTTGGGACTATGAAAGCGTCGCATCCGCCATACCTCAACGTCTCTGCCAGGGTGGTTCCGATGTTGGATCACATCATCCTCACGTTTGTCTACGTTGAGACGTTGCGACAGGCAGGCCAGAGCATGAATAACATGAACAGCATGAACAGCATGAACAACGTAAACAACCTGAACAACCTGAACTACACAAACAACATAAACAACATAAACAACCTAAACAACCTAAACAACATGACCAACATAAACAACATAAACGCCGCGAACATGATGAATAGGTGCTAGATCCTATGACAGACTGTGATGCCCTGGGAGGGGTGACTGGATCTGGGCGGAGGGTCTCGGGCTTGATGGTGGCGGAAAGCAGGTCTTCTCGTGGACGGTAATTTTGACGTGTGGATAAGGTAGCGCGGTCTGGGTGAGTTGGGAATTAGCAGGATGCTTCATTTCTTGGGTTTGGTGATGCAGATGGACGCCAGACTCGAGTAGAGACGGGCGACTTTTCCACACCGCCTTTTCTTGAATAAACAATACCGATACCGTACTGTATATTTGGTGGTCTTGAGTCGTCGCGAGACTGGCATTTCTTGCGACATCGCTGTCCGTTGCAAGACAGGACTCCGTGCCTTGTCGCACGCCAACCATGCATTACGACGACTTTTGTGTTACGTAATACGAACGTGCACTTTGGCCTGGTTGGCATGGAACCAAAAACTTGCCCTGTGGCCAGCCGGGATTTCAGTACATATCCTACAACTCCCGCGCTGATCGACCCACCTGATGCGCGGCGCGCGTCAGGGGCCCTGGGTGCACGGCCCAAAGTCCCACCTTGACGGGGACAGAGACGAGGAGTCAGGAACAGGGGGCGACCCCATCCGAACCATCCTGATACCTTCAGGAGACTATCTTTTTCTGAAGTTTTCGTAGGGAGTCCTATTTGCCCCCTGCTGATCAAACACACGAAAAGTCTCCAGGTTTATTCTCCTGAGCCAGAGGACGCATCAACCCCTTCGACCATCTCATCCGTACCCTCGACCTATTTTACCGTCTACGACTCCTCATCATCTAATCTCAAGTCCTTTCGCCACTTTCGTGCAGACTCTCCCGCTAGTTCCCCAGAAGAGTCCCCTCAATCATTGTCAAATTCACTCCCTACTCTGCCCTGCCCACGGCCAAGAGGCGAAAGAATGTTCTCCACCACCGGAGATGAATGTATGAACACAGTCTCTGACGAGCGAAAGAACATTTAGTACACCATCTCCACACCGTCCGCGTCCAAGAAGAAAGTGACCACCGTCACAAAGTACCGTTGGACAGGTTCCCGTACTGTCCCAGAGACGATGGGTATCAGTGAGTGGTATCGCGTGAAAGAGACTGTTTCATTTCAATGGGAAGGTGATACCCACAAACGTGATGCTCAAAGAGCGCATGCGGAGTAGGTACGTTAATTCCTGGTGGGTCGACAAGATGATGTGACGTTGACGAATATCGACATGGTAATTCAAATCAGGGAACCGTCGAATGCTGCCAGTGGTCGGTATTTCATAGGACCTGATCAACATGCATAAAAAGTGGAAGATCCATGTTGGCTATGTCCCGTTCCGGTTTGCTTGGGATGACGAATGACGGGTTTGGACACGTCTCGTGAACAGATGAAGAAACTGGGAAGACGAAGACGATTTCTCGGGATAGAGTCGAGACTGTGTCGCTTCATCGAATTCCTCTGTGGATGGCAGAGAGTGGAATCCATGCCGGCTAGTTCCGGCGTGGTCCTGCATGGGACCGCAGAAGCGCGGATGCGACCCGAAAGCCTTCTCCTGTTCGCCTGTGCAGTGGTCCGTGGGAGCGTTCGTCACTTTCGTGCAAAGTCTCCCGCTACTTCTCCAGAGGAGTCCCCTCAATCATTGTCAATTTCACACCTCGCTTCGCCCTGCCCACAGCCAAGAGATAGCGTCGTGCCTGATTCTTCCCAAACGATATCTGTGGCAGCATCCACGGAAACGCGGACGGTTCTTACACCAAATAGATACTGGCAGTGAACACAGCTGAGTTAGATTAATAAATTGTCGCACCGTTCGCTGCACCTGTGAGCTGTGCTCATCGCCTTTCATGCTCAGACCGAGTCTACATAAAATGTTGAGGTCTGCTGCACACTGAGTGCACCAACAAGAGTTCAACAGTATCTGACCACCCCCTCGTCGTCGATCGCGGACATGCATCTCATATTCAGCAGCACCGACCATATGAACACAGATATCTCTGACGAACAAGGAAACATTCAATACACCATTTCCACACCGTCCACGTTCAAGAAGGTGACCACCATCACAAAGTACCGCTGGGACGGTTCCAGTGCTGTCCCAGAGACGATGGGTGTCATCGAGTGGCATCGTATACATAAGACGATGTTTCGTTTCGATGGGAAGGTGATACCCGCGAACGTGATGCTCGAAAAGCGCGCGTGGAGCAGGTACGTCGATCCCTGGTGTTTCGACAAGCTGATGTGATGCTGACGGATATTGGTAACTCGGATCGGGGACACGTTGAACGCCACCAGTGGTCGGTGTTTCGTAGGACCTGATCAGCATACATACAAGTGGAAGATCTACGCACAGCATTGTTGGGTATGTCCTGCTCTGGTTTGCTTAGGATGTCGCATGACGAGTTTGGATGCGTCTCGTGAACAGATGAAGTCTCCTGAGTCGGATGTCGAACTCGTCCGGTTCCACGAGAAAAACCTTGGGATTATGAAAGCGTCGCATCCGGCGTACCTCGACGTCTCTACCAAGGTGGTTCCGATGTTGGATCACATCATCCTCACGTTTGTCTACGTTGAGACGTTGAGACAGGAGGCCCAGCAGGTGAACAACATGAACAACATAAACACCTCCATGAGCAACATGAACACCGCGATCGCGGTGACTACGTGCTAGACCCTATGGCAGTGTGTGATGCCCTGGGAAAGGTGATTTGATCTGGGCGGAGGGTCTCCGGCTCGATGCAGTGGCGAGGGGCGGGTTTTCTCGTGGACTTTGATGTTGTTGATGGTGTGGACAAAGTAGCGCGGTCTGTGAGTCACCGCGGAGACAAAGGGCGGTGTTCTTTACGACTCGGGGTCAGCAGGATGTTTGGATGTTTGGGGTTGGGATGGAGTAAACATGGGCGACTTTCCCACACCTCCTTTTCTTGAACAGACGATATTTCTGTAATGATGTGTCTGACAGTCTCGAGTCGTCCCGAGACTAGCGTTTCTTGCGACATCGCCGTCCGTTGCACTGAGACAGGACTGCCAGGTACCGCGGATTTCGACCCGTGCCTTGTCGTACGCCAACCATGCATTACGAGACTTTTGTGTTATGAACATGCACTGTTGGGATGGAACCAGCCGGGATTTCAGTACATAGTACCCTTGACATACCCCACAACTTCCGCACCGTATCTAAAGTTTGTGTCGCGCACAGCAACGCCACACTTGGCGTCATTGCTGTATGATGCAGTCTTCGCACCTACTAGTACCAATGGTTTTCCATAACGACTTCGATCGTCAAACCTGTACAGCGGCGGCCCAGGTATCCCTGCGGTCTCCATGAATCGACGTGACTTGCTGTGAAGAACACCTTAGGCGAGTCCTATGGCAGGAGCCCGAAAAATTCGCTAACAATGAGCTCTGGACACTAAATCCATTTCTCTCTGCAGTTGGTCAGTGAAATACACCGTGACTTGCTGCACTCGACATTTGCAAGGATCGCGCGAAAGGAAAACAAGGGTCACAGCCGCAGTGCATGTTGGTTACCAAAAGCTTCAGTCCTGTGATCTGATGCGCGGTCACTGTGTGGGTGGAGTTAAGCCTCATGTAGAAACGACTTCAAGTTTCAGGAACGTTGTCCGGTTGTGAGGATGCTCAGAGTCGTAGTGACATCCGAGCAACCATAATATCGAGCTTATCACAGGTAACTGATGAGAGACTTCTTCACCAAGGGGAAGCTGCGCCGGGTGGCTGATTCTAATTGCGTGTTGACTTGCAGGCTTTCCGCCCTTCTCCGGAGGCCATGCTTCCGCAGCCGACGGAGAGAAGGCAGTACAGCTTGGTGTTACGGGGAGCATATAAAGTACAATCGAAATCCAGAACAAAACCATCCCAGCTTATTTCCATCTACCTGCACCCCACATACTAGTATGGGGTGCCTTCGACATGCTTGCTTGCTACTCTTGGCTTTCCTCATAACTACCGTAGCTGCCCAAAGTGAGAATCCATATACCCTCTGCCCGTCGGCTCGGAGTATCCTTACGTGTCTCTAGCCACCACTATTGCGACCAGTCCTCCCACTGCAACGTCAAGTCCTACTCTAGTGGAGCAGGCCTACGGTACGTATTCCATACAACTTGCTCAGCGGGCCGTTTTACTGATACGGAGAAATAGCCTATAACCCGAGCAAGGCCGCCGCAGGAATTTTCGCGGGGCTCTTTGGGATCACCACGGTCATCATCTTCTTCCGCTTATTTTCCAATCGTGCTCGGTGGGGATTATGTCTTCCAATTGCATCCACATGTACGGTCTTCGTCCTTTTTGTCTTGGCGTTATACTGACCTGAAGCATGGTTCAGTCATGTCGGCCGGTTTTATTCTCCGCATTGTAATGACCGCATATCCGAACTCCGTACCCATCTATCTTTGCTCGACGTTGTTTATCCTCCTGTCCCCGGCCCTCTTCCTGGCATTCAATTACATTCTTTATGGCCGATTTGTCATCAACTGCATCGAGCGTCGCTATTCTTTGATCAGACCCGAGCGTACCGCGAGGTATTTCGTCATCAGCGATGTCGCCACCTTCCTCGTTCAGGTACGTCCTCTCTCCTTTCGTGCCAGCTTCATTTTTCTTTACACTGATAAATCCCAGGGCATGGGAGGTGCCATGCTGAGCTCCACCAACCCCCACACGTTTAAAACCGGAATCTACGTCGTCATCGGAGGTCTCGTACTCCAGACGTTATCCTTTGGACTCTTTATCATCCTCGTTTACTGCGCTTTCAGGCGCCTGAAGCGAGACGGCATTAAACCCTTTCAAGAAATATGGGGCATGATCTTGAAGATGCTCTTCTTCAGCTCGGCCTTTTTCCTCGTCCGTCGTTTCTCTCTCTCTCTGAGCTGGGAGGTCGCTAAATTTATTTTGCATCCACAAACAGTTACGATGCGTCTATCGTACCATCGAACTCGGTCAAGGCCTCGGAACCGGTTATCTATACACTCACGAAGGTGAGTATCGACATGTCCCCCCCAAAAAAGACTGTCACGTTTTCCCTAAAAAAACCCCCCTTTTTATAGTATTCTTTTATGTATTCGATTCGCTCCCGCTGCTCATCGGCATCAGCACATACGCCGTTTATTGGCCAACGAAATACCTCCAGTCGCGTTTCGTCACCCCATCGGAGATGAGTTCCATAATACCATCAGGGGCTCCATACGGTGCATGAAATGGAACCGTCGCCGGTAGCAAAGAAAAAGAAAAAAGCACGCCTTCATGGACGTTCTTAACTTATCGTCATCAAACGAGATTGGACTCGTGACTTGTGCCGAGTCTTGGAGACTACATATACAATATACCATAGTATAGATACGACGTGATTCGTTACCTTACTACTTGCGGTCGTTACATTTCTTTTTTTTTAATGGACACTGATTCGCATCCTACATGCTGCTTCCCTCCGGTCTCGTACACGCTCGACTGGTCGTACCGACTAGCCTAGGTACATAGGACTCATTCCTCCCATTAATATAAATCGTGTTCCGTCACACTGAGAAATGTAGTAACATGAACGACTCGGTACTACCCTGGTCATGCCCCATAGACTTGTCGTAAATTCTGCACGGCGTCGTCGTGTACATTTATTTATAAAGTACCTGTGATAGCGTCGTCTCTTGCGCGATGCGTACTGTACACACACAATCTTTTTTTACAGTAAAACCGACTCGGATACTTTTCGTATTCAAAATCTCCCCGAACGGCGAGCGGTGTACAACAACAAAACCAGAGTGATTATCCTCAGCCTCTAGGGCCGTCGCAGTGGAAACGCGGTACAGTAATAGTATACGTAGCTGACGTATCTCGAGAGGGAAATACAAAAAACGGAACCGCAGGGCACGACACGTCGAAAAGGAACAAGAAAAAAAGGCGAGGGCGCGCATCGTCCTACGTCGCGAGCTGTACCTCCGGCGCCTGAAACACCCCATACCCAGGATACACCATACCCGCCATCCCAACCCCGTTCGGGAGTCGTCCGTCGCTCAAACTATTCATCAGCGGTGCGTCCGGCCAAGAGAACCTAACGCAGCATAGGTGAGGCGCTGGGGAAACAAGAAAAAAAAACTTGAAACTTGGACGCACCCGGGCATCATCATGTTACCCCACCACACCTCGTTCAGCGCATGCATCGTCGCGAGCGTCCCGGAATCCGCCAACACGTCTGCCATGCTCACGTCATTGCTCGATCCAGGTCCACATCCAGATCCGTCACTCCCGAGCGCTGCGCCGTGATGGCTGTACGACAAGGCCATGACGGGCTGGGGCTGGGACTGGGACTGGGGCTGGTGCACCGTACTCGTCGGACCTGACGACGCCGGCGACTCGACCCCGTTCGGCAACAACCCCAACTTCATCTGCATCGCATCCTCATCCCGACGCAGCCCAGACCCCGATTGCCCTTCCATCCCTCCACGCGCCACATCCGCGCCCGAAACAGCGCCCCGTGGACCCCCATGGCTCTGCATCTGCGATGGCAGCGCCAGCTGGCTCGCTGCAGGACGTGGCTGTAGACGCCCAGCAACGGTGCTCCCGCCCTTGCGATGCTTGGTCAGTAAACCGGCAAGGAAGCGCGCGTACAGACGTGGCGTATGCCGTTCATCGATCGCCACCTCTTGCAACGTCGTGATCAGCCGACTGATCGAGTCGAATATCTCGTCCTCCATCTCTCGCGTGAGAATATGGACGAATTCGGGTCGGAGAAGCTTGGTTTTTTTCGAGTCAGCATGGATAGGGTCGGTTGGGGGGGAAGAATACCTTGAGCAAAAACGCAGAAGCAAACGAGGCAAAGATAAAGTGACCTGGTACATGAGAATTTAGCAACGGACGATCAGAGATGAATCGAGGCTTACCGTCCGGGGACGAACGCATGAGACCACTGGGTGCAAGCACGTTGGTCATATGCTTGATGACAGCCGTGGCGGCTTCAAAGCACTGTCGGAAAATCTATTTGAACCCAGATCATGCCTCCGAGTGAGCGAGGTAAAGCACCTTGGTAAGGAACACGTTGTCACTCGCTTCAATGCCCCGCTGGAAAGCGTGTTGAAATCCAAACGAATACATGACGAGCCGCGAGTAGTTGACGAGGCTACGTTGAACTCAGCAACCTCGACACACGAACATTGAACGCTCAGGCTCACAATGGGAGTAATGTACAACGGAAACGACATCCAGAATCTGTAACAAAAAGTCGTCAACAACTAAACGCGAAGGATCAGAAAGCGTCACAGACCGTTGGGGTCCGACTCGGATTTGAAGCGTAGCTTCCACTCCTCGAAATAAGTTGTCAGTTGCGCATCATGCCGGAGCGTCACCGAGAGGAAATTCAGTGCCTGATCCGATGATGTAAGCACGGGAACCCAGCCAAACACGGCGCAACTTGAAAATCCCACCTTGTTCAATCCCGTCGGCGAATTCGGATCAGAAAAGATCTCTTCATGAAACCGACCGACGATGCGCAACAGTTGAGAGTAGGCGCAGAGGTGAATATCATACTGACGTCCCGATGGGATCGGCTTAGCGCCCTCAGAACGACACAACGACACGACGGACCTTGTCCCTATACTGAGATCGTCTGTACCAATCCGCCGAGTTCCTCGTGATATAATCTTCCTTGATCGTGCTCGGTTTCCCAAACTGCGTCGCTGTCGATCGATCCAGGTTGAAACAGATCATCCAGACCCGCGTCCGATTGAGCATCTCACGCTCCTGTCGTTCCGTTTGTGGCTGTGCCATCGACACCTGATGGAGATTCAAGTCCGTGGCGATCCTGCGGAAACATTAGCCAAGAGGGATTGAACGACGAGCGCATTGAATGCCTCACCTCACCGCAAGCCCCGTATATAACCAACTCCGGTCTTCCTCCCATCGTCGAGCGGGAACGGCATAGATACTCATGAGGATGTACGCCTGGCACAGCTCGACAGACTTCCATCCATCGATGAGCGCATTGGCCGCAGAATGCTTCGCGAAATGCATCGCCACCGGGTAGATCTCAGATTTTTCGCTATAGTATCGGGATGAGATCGCGCAGACTGTTGTCCGAGTCTGAGACATGGCCGTCATCAAAGAGGAAGACGATCGATACGCACTGACGGTGAAGAGGAACGGACAACGCTGGAATATCGACGTCGCATTGTGAAGCTTCGGATCTAGCACGCCAATGAAGGGCTGGATAGGAGGGAGACGTCAGTCTTTGGTCGCTCCTGATCCGAGAACGGTGACGTACATTGATCTGATTCCAAAATCTACCCCGTGATATCAGCCTCGTGCTCCAAGTAAAGAAGAAGCAACACACATGTCGAATAGCTTGTCCACATCTGCCGACGTCACCAATCCATGCAACATGATATCCGGAGGACTGTTTTTTTCGATCAAGTGCTTTCGAATGTTGAGATCGTTCGCTGGACCTATTTCGAGGACGCCATCAACTACCATCGTCCCGACCACGACGACGACAGACAACCCACCTGGCCTGAAATACTCCTTGTTCGCGACACCCTTGAAAGAAAGAGACGTTCATCATCATCAACAAAAAAACGACAAACGTCGACACATACCACGTTGTTATCGTCCTCCTCGGGCTTGACAGCAGCCCCACCGGAACCCGTACCACTCCCCTGCTGAACCTTACCCCTTCCCCTCCCCTTCTCCTTCTCCTTCTCTTTATCCAAAGAGAGATTCGCGAGCAACCCAATTGGGACAGTCACATCCGGTAGCGCACTGCGCGCTTTTTCGGCATCTTCTTCTTCCGTAGTCTCCTCCTCGCCATCCTCCACTGCATCGTCAGATTCATCCATGGTAAGATTGGCAGAGGGATGGATACCGCCATTTGCGCCAGTACTAGTACCGGGGACGGAGGACGAGGCTTCGCCGGGACGACACATCTCGCGGATGATCTCCATCCTCGCCGCGGTCGCCTGACCGGGCTGTTGCGTACTACTCTGCAAACGGTCCATCCAATCAACCACCCGGACATTATCCCTGTCAGAGGGCGAGATCGCCAGCTTGAATTGGTCGATGGACAGCGGCGTCGCCATGTACGGATTGTGGAGCTGCAATGAAAAGGATCGGTCAGGGGCGAGACGCGGCAGTGTCAACGACCAACGTCGACTCACCTGTTTCAAAAGAGATCCGATGATCTGATCCTTGTGACGAATCTGAGCAAGCAGGTATTCCCGTTTGCTAACACGAGGAGGTGGTGATGAGTATGTGGATGACAATGTTTCGGAAGAGGCAGCAGAGGAATCAGAATCATCAGAGCGGTTTGAATCGCATGATAAAGAGCGCTTCATCGGTGCCGACATCGAATAACAAAAAAGAAGCCCAAGGTGCGAGTCGAGCCGTCAACAAGAAAAAAAAAAGGTTTCAAAGAGCAGCGAAAGAAAACGAGAAGGGGAGGATGGGGAACGCGGTACAACAGGCGAGCTTAAGTAGCTCGAGTGCAATGTGAATGCCAACGAACCCTAGCCGATACAGCCTCTGCTCGAGCAGTGCTTCTGCCGATGAGAAAGGATGCGAGAAAGAAAAAGGGACGACCTAATCGTTGGTGTGGTCGAATGATCCTGCAGGCTGCCGCATCACGCCAATCGCAGATTCGACAGACGATCAAGCAGCCGGTACAATCCTGGAAAATATAATGCTCCGAGACCCAAAATTGGAAACATGACGGCAATGCAGTGCTCCAGGACGGCGCCAAAAATCGGAAAGAAAGGAAGTGAAAGCATCGCAACGGACTCACTTTGGGGTGGTTCTAGGCTTCTTTGCCTCGACGATGCAGGGGTGGCCTGAAGTGGTACAACGTTTACATGCGCTTGCACCCTCGGGAAAGTCGCATTTCATCTATGACCATCAACCGGAGATAGACCGAAAAGCCAAACCACAGTTGATGACAGCGAACACGAAGTGACGTGCGTACCAATCGTGCCCGATCCGGAGGGGTTGAGGCCGAGAACGTCATAGTTCAGGGATCAAATTGACGCGCAGTCCAATGTGAGTTGTTCCGTTTAGGGAATAGCAGGGTTCCGATCAGGGGATGACGGGGTCCAAGGGAAAGATGAGTAAATCGAGCACGTGGACGGACGTGCACCGGAAGGACGGAGGAGCCCATTCAGAGGAAATGCCCACCGTTACCGTGGGTTCCGAACAGGAGACATGGAGCGCGGAGTTGATAGGCAGGTGGGAACAAATAATACCGGGACAATTTCAATGGGCGCAACAGTGAAGAAGTGATTTAATCGACAGAAGTAGTATGGGTGTCGTCGACACGTGGTTCCGGAGGTTCAAGAATCGAAATTGCAGTTGCGTCCGTTTCAAAGTCAGACCGTGACGCGAAAATCCGCATTGGTGGGAGGGGGGCCACGAACATGAGACATGTCAGACATGCAAACACGCGGATCCGGAGACATCGTACGCCGTAGAAACACAAGTGTCCATAATGACGAGTTAGCCGTAAAGCAGTGTAGAAACATTTTGGTAAGCGAGCTAGTAGACAGGGAGGAGGTAAGGGACGAACCTTGAGCCGCTTGCAGTAAGTGCATGCTCCAATTCTGAATGGTCGTGACGTTGGAACGCGGGGATAGAGACGGAGGAAAATGCAGCAGTACGGGTGAACAGCATCACCGGGCCGAAGGCAGGATGGGGTGTTCCCGAGACCATACGGGGCGCCGAGGCCATCGTGAGTGATCGGCAAGTTCCAGATTCAAGGTGCGGTCGCCCGGGAAAGTGCATCCGCAATGTCAAGTACAGAACAACCGGCGCCGGAGTCGGGGTGAGATACGAGACAGGTGTTGATTGACGAGATGGAGCCGGTAGCGATGGAAGCACACCGCCAACAAATGGATTGATAAGCAGCGGCATCGGCATCGGTCGACGTGGGGCGGGCAGTCCAAGCCGTGGCGTACATGGTCGGGCACAAAGTAACCGGCGGGGCGGTGTCCAAAAAATGCCGAGACCAGTGTCCGGTACCCGGGTACAGAGCATAACCGGATAACCGGCAAGAGAGGTCGCAGTACACGGAAGACACAAACATTGGACGCAGGTGAATACGCGAAGAAATGGATGCACGTCTCACCGGAAAATAACAGTGTGAGACAGTCGGAAGCACGTATATTTCATGATGATGGACATGTCGTCGTCGTCCGTTGCGGTCGTAGCACGGTCGGGATGATCAGAGATGCCGTGCAGACATTTGAGGAAAGAATGAACATGGAAAGGAGAGAAAAACCAGAATGGAGGCACGCTCGTCAGCATCACATCATACTTCACAACAGGGGGAGAAGAAAGAAAGCAACAGTGAGATAAAAGAGAGACGCACTTTCGTCCACCAGGTCCTGGAGCAGCCTGAACTGTCCCTCCTCCAGTTCCTCCAAGCTCGCCTGTCCCAGCACTCCCACTCACACCACTACCCCCACCCCAATCAGGTATCCACTCAATGACCTCATCATCGTCACTGTCATCATCGCTCTCGACCAAATTATCTCGAGAGGCCTCGATCCCTATCCCTGTATACGCAGTTGGCCGCGGGCGCTTCGGTACACGACGTCGCTTAGCCGAGGTTCGCACAGATCCACGGTTAGCAGGTACAGCAATTCGCGCTTGTCCTTGAGGTACGACCGCTGGTTGTGGCTGTGCCAGAAATCCTGAGCGGCCTTGAGGGTTTGCAAATCCTGAAGCTGGCGTCGCATGTAAAGCAGAGACAGCCTCGTATTGATATTGTCCCTGTGAGGGGACGCGCACGTGTGTGGGTACTTGCACCGCAGGCTGTACGTGTTGTTGCGCAGGCCCATAGTGGGGATGTGACGGCTGAACCGAGTAACCTGCTTGCGCCTGAAAGCCTGAACCTGGACCGAAACCCGACCCCGGAAACATGCCATCCATGGGGACACCTGAAGATCCCCCTCGTGGCTGCGGCGGCGACCCAGTTACGGTCGACAAGGAGGTCGAGTGTGCGTGGCTCGCGCCTCGCCTTTGCCCGTGTTCATATTCATCCGTCCTTTTTCCCTGTCCTGGTACCCCTTCCCGTCTCCTTTCTTGCATAGGTAAATCGTTCCTTGATTCGTCCTCGACCGCGTATTGAGTTCCACAGCCGTGCGACTCTGACGTCCTCATCAGCCGCGATGTCTCTGATAACATTTCCGACACCCGCGAGGACTCCGATCCCATCATTCCTGAGGATACTCCGCTCGCCCCCCCACTTCCACTGCCCTCATCAAGCGATGACGTTGCATTCGTCCCGCGATAGCTTCCATATGATCCTGTCGGCGATACTGGGCGGTGTCCGCCAGTGCCTGTATACACCAAATGGCTCGCGTTAGCGCATGTTGAAGGAGAAGTGGAAGTGTGAAATGTGTGATAATACGACGGATATGAGCCATATTCTGAAGTAGAAGACGGAAGCGCCAATAGAGACGGAGAGCGTGAAGGGGTCGAAAAACACGAAAGTGTGGAAGACGAAGTGTCGAGAGTACGAGTTGACGAAGACGAAGGCGAGTCACGTGCAAGCGGTGACCCAGACGACGACGATAACGGAGTATGTCGAGCCATCGTACATCAAGACCACGTATAAAAAAGGAAAATGAAAAAAAGGTCTGTCAGAACGAAGAAGGGGGGGGAGGAAAGGAAACACGAAACACGAAACAAGATGGCTTTAAACTGCTCTGGGGGGAAGAGCCCCAAACCCAACTATAGCCGATGCGACTACAGGCCACCACGTTCGAAGCTAGAAGTTCAGAAGTGATGATAGCAAACGGCGACCTTCGCGTGTCCCGAACCCTATGACTGGTGCTCTATGAATACCCCGGATCGCCCGTACCAGAGTTATCCCGGGAGTGTGAAGGTACAGGCAGAACAATCACATGGTTTGTCCTTGCCACAGCGCCGAGACACCAAATATGGAGCAATGCCCCAACCAGCGTATAGACTTTGCAAGGAGAGACCGGGAACATGGAAGGTTGATGCCATCCCCGGGATAGGAGGCATGGAAACTAGGCCAAAACTGGACCGCAGCACGATGGCAGTGACCACGAGGCTCAATCACCGAAACCCGTTTCCAATGACCAAAAACCGACAATGACAATGCCGGGGTAAATTATACCCCCAAACCGTCAAGGAGTGACGTGATAGCAGAGTGGAAGATTTGAGGGTGTGAGAAACCGTGACTCACCAGTATCACTCGCGGGAGTATTTGAGTGTGTTGGAGGTGTAAACCTTGAAAAAGAGGAGTGTGGAGATGAGAGAGCATGTGTGTGTGCTTGTGGAAAGGTTCCAGAAGCTGAGGAATAGACATCATGCTGTTCAAGGATGAACAATATGAGTCTCCGAGCATGAAGAGTACAGCGAGTAGAAGAGCGAGAGACGAAAATATCAAGGCAAATCTTCACAAAGATAAACACGCCCAGAACCAACCATAAAAAGCAGGTTTCACAATTCGGCCGCAGACGAGTCTCGGTATAATGAAGAAGACGCGAAGTGGAATAGAAACAGATATCACAGAAAGATTGGACGCACAAGTGATGATAGGCTGTGAGTGGCTTGAACGTTGTAATACATTCTCGGAGGTTCATTGACATGCTCCACGGTGATCGCTACGTCCGCCTCCGATCCTGCTGAAGGTGGGTAATATTGTTCCGTAGTCTGAGGGTAGGAATCGTTTTGAGGGGCAACAAAGCGCGATGGTGAAGAAAAAGGGGGATTGACCCGTGCTTGAATATGGTATTCTACAGACGTGCTGTGCGAGTCGTCGGTGTTCGGTTGATCTTGTGATGTAGAAAACGTGGTGGGATGTTCTCGAGACTGACTCTGCGTGCGGTAAGATTGCGAATGTGATTGTTGTGGTGGAGAATAGGAATAGGATGGGGTTAACGAGAGTAGCTCTTGGAACCGTTGGCTTGCTAGTTCTTGTGAGGGTGAACGGTGTTCTTGAGTCTAACGCGTGCGTTAGAAAGGGGTTACATGGGATATATGCGTCGGAGAGAGGGGTTTCTCACCTGAGTTTCTGCTTTCCTCTGTTCGTGTTGTTCTGTCTGTCCTTGTCCTTGTACAGGGGGGTCAGTTTGGACCTGACGTTGGGCTATGGTAGGGTCATTATGGCGCGGGGCCCTTTGCCGGCGTGGAATAGGTACAATCTGGCGATGTTGCATGCCTTGTTGCTGCGACTGGGAGGGTGGGTGAGCATGCAATTGACTACCCCCCGCCGAGGGCACTCACTCGAGGAGGGCCAAAGTCAGCTGCACCTTGGAAAAACTGCAAGGCATCGCCAGTGGTTGGAGCGGAAGCGGGATTGCTGCTGGGAGCAGCATGAAGGGTGAACGGGTTTTCCACGGCAGAAAAGGATGGGTTGAAGGGGGCATCCCATCTGGTGGGATGGTGGTAGTCGGGAATAGCGGTTGCGTGTGCCGGGTCGTAAAAGGACAAAGCGGAGACGATCATCGATGAAGAAGGGGCTGAAGTAGAGGATGCGCCGGACAAGGGTCGATTGGTGTTGGCAGGAGCAGAAGAAGAGGAGGGGTAGAACGAGGTTGGTGGAGGTTGGTGAGAATGCTCGGGGGGCTGTATGAGATGGGAGTGGGGAAGGGTGGAGCGAGAGGGAATGCGGGAATAATGATGGGAAGGAAGGGAGGTGGAGGGAAGGGCAGTAGAACTCTGATGTAAATTGGGGACGGTGGTCTGAGTTGTCCTGGGTGCTGCAAGGGAAGTGGTGAGCGAGAGAAGAAGAGCGATCGCGCGAGATCTGTCAGACTTTGACGGGAAATGCAACAAAGGACGGGAGAAGAGTGATTGAGTGGGGAACATACGGAGAGCTTACCTCCGGTGCTGTTCAGATGGGAAGACAATGCCGCATCTTCGTCGGGCGTCCGGTGGCTTTCCATGGCGGATAACGGTTGAGTGATGTAAAATGTATGATACGCTGCGAGTACACGACCCAAAAAACAGAGATGGTGGGGGGTCAAGAGGGATTGAATGAGAGACGGGGAGACGTCGAGCGAGGGGGCAGAATGGAACGAGGCAGGCCCAAGAGGGAAATGAGGACTGAGTCCCAGGGATTCTCGATGAGAGTCGTCGCCGGGCTGCGAATCGGCGGTCCGTGAATGGAAAGGAGAGGGCTAGCAGAACGACTGCATGTCGGTCCGCACCGCCTAGGGGGACAGATCCTTTCGACGTCACGCCCTTATGAATGAATGAAAATTAAGTTGTATCTTGCATTCAAACGTTCCGTGCGTACTCTCTGACACCGCCACACTCAACCGACTTGCCGCGGCGGCACTTCGGTTGACCTCCATAGCCGGCACAGTGCCTCTCGACATCATACCTACCTCCCCGTCCAGTCGCCTGCTCTTTGTTTCAGTATCGTTGACCGTCGGATTCGCCTCAATCGACTGTGACTCGTTTCGACTCTCGCGGGAACGCACCCTTACGTGGGAATCTCTTACTCGCGACCGATTTACTCTAGCGGTCACCACCCGGCCATTCTACTCCTAGGCAACACCGAGCACTGCATATTCCTCCAACATCACACCGTGAGCGGTGGCGGTTCCCCCCCGAAGCTTGTGGCACCAAAGACGTACACGGCGATTATCAAAGTAAGATCCTAAACCAGACTTGGCCCCACCATATGGGCGACTCACAACCACACACCTCGTACCGCAGACACCGGTCCGCCGCCCTCGGACCCAACATGCTCTATATGCCTCCTACCACCCCCTCTTCTCACCGCTCATTAAGTGTCTGCTGCACAGTCCCATGCCCCAGTGAGGTCGATCCAGGTGATTTGAACAAGTGGCCGTATCAGTAACATACAAGATGTCAGTGCAAGATGTTCGGATGGGGGGAGAGGATGGCCAAGTAAGGATACCAACATCCTCGGAACGACCGTTCTGAGCATGGGTGGATCGCCGAGGGCGGCGAGGAGTCGAATAAGACCATGGGAGTTCGTGCCGGAAAAGGTGATAATCAATAGACAGTTTAGAAGAAGAAACAAAGTCATTATGTAGTGAGATCGCGACAGATGAACATATATGAATAAAACAATGGCAGGCCAGTGCATCTGAATTCATCTATGATTCTTAAACTGCTCGAATGATGTGACACTTGTTATGTTGTCAAAAACTCAAGGTTGCCAAGATCTGAATCCTCCAGCCCGGCGACTTTGTGTGAAAAACAGTCGTACCAAGTCATCAGCAAACGCGAAAATGCTGGTTTTTGGGTGTCCAAACTGGAATAGCGTCAGGGTTCGTGCTGTAAGACACTTTTTGGGATCGGTTAGGTGCTCATCGACATCAGCCAATGAGAGGGCTTAAAGAGAGCTCGCTACTTGTGAAAGCAGTGTTCAACGGTCGTGAAGCGATAACGTTACTTGTCTACTTTGCAGATGAAGTTCAGCTCCACTTACACCACCGCACCTACTTGCCGTAATTCTCTATAACAGACGCTGCTTCTCGCGAGGTCTGAATCCTCCAGAAACATATTACTTGCAACAACCGTGCCTGTCAGTATCAGGAGTGCAGAGCTCGCGGGAAAGTGCTTCTCTTATGAAACGCGCACCCGCTTCCCCACTGGACGGTCGCATTCAACTCACGACGACAGAGCAAAGAACAACAGGAACGAGTGGCATTGGTAACAAAAGCCTCCGAGCGGAGGCACAAGAAGATCGATCCGATCGATCCAGGCCCGAATTTACCCCTACTGCTTCTTTGCTTCGCGCTCCAACTTCTTCAAGGCCCGACGGCGAATATCCTTGTGCATCGTGTGGGTATGAGAAACGAACAAGGATTTCCATCCGATGGCGTGGATGACATAGTCGACCAAGGCATGGCTCCAGAATGGCGTGGTGGTACCAGGTCGGTCGGACAAGGCCGCTCCGCATGACAGGCCGATTTTACTCAACGCGGAGCGGACGTAGGCTGCAGGTGTGGGCGTCAACACCGACGACCTACGGATCTTGGACAGCTTTGAGACCTGGGATCGTACAATGAACATGAATGCAAGCAGTGAATGGTGGAGCAGATACATACGACAAAGTACGTGTTTAGATTCTGGACGATGATATCGTGCCCTCGGACTTCCTCTGCAAGTGCACTCGTAAAGGTCGATACGAACGCTTTGGTACCTGAGTAGGTCGCAAGCATAGGGGATGCAACCTCGCCAGCGAAAGATCCAATATTCAGAATTAATCCGCGTTTTCTACAATCAAAGCCCTTGTCGGAGTCGACGGATATCCAAAAGAGAATGACGACGAACCGCTGTATCATGCCAGGAAGCACCGCGTGCGTGACGCGCACGGTACCGACAACGTTAATCGACATGATGTCTTCGTTTTCTTGCTCTGCTATCTCGGCGAAATAGGTCGGCATCGTGTGTGATTTGCCAACGTTATTCACTGTCATCGACATCGCTCGTCAATCGAGCGAGCGGGACGAAGAGAGGGGGAGAGGATTCACCGAGGACACCGACGTCCAAGCCACCGACGACGGATTTAAGCCCGTTCAGCGCCGCCGGGTCATTTTTAGCAAAATCCACCAACTGAATTCGAACCTCTACTCTGCCTGCCGTCTTCTTCGCTACGGACGAAAAAGTGAGCCATGTATACGCGCGTCAGAAACAAGGACGTACCGATTTCAGCGGCAACGGAAGTCAACGCCGCCTCGTTGCGAGCGACGAGGAGAATATTGAAACCAGCGGCGGCCAACTGGAGTGCAAATTCCTTGCCGATGCCATCGGATGCACCGGTGACGACTAGAGTGATGTTGAGTTGGAATAAATGAGGGTCGATGTAGAATATCACGAACCTGCCCAAGCACCCTTCGTTGCGCCGAACTGCTTGAGCTAAGAAACAAGGAAGGCGTTGGCCTCGTGTTGACGTGTCCAGCACACAGACGTACGTTTTTACCACGTAAAACAAAGGTTTGGGCGAGAACAAGCCATGTCTTGAGCAAGAAGCGCGCCACCGTGAATACCCCCACAGAGAAAACTAGACCGAATGTCCATGGACACGCAGTGACTGCGAACCAACTGTTTGAAAAGGCGCGTATGGAACACGTTCGGAGACGGACAGACCTCGTTCAGAAAGCCATGTATAAAGGCAAGTCGTAGACATCCTAGTTTCTGTGCTTCGTGCTCTACGTCAACCAGATGCAAGTATGTGGTGCTAGCCAGAGTACAAAATATTCGAAATATCTTGATTACGTCACGCGTACCTGGCTATTTCGCTTGCGTATCCTCGACTGTCTTGGCCTTGCATGCCATTGCGTCCGTCCACTGGCAAGTTACAGTGTTGATTGTTCGTCACTCCCCTTTCGTTGCATTTCACTCAGGTGTCGAGGTCTCCATCGCTAATGGTGCCGTCTTGGGAGAGAAGACGTTCGTTGAGCCGCATCGCAGACTGGTTTTGTACCTGTTCAAAATCACTCGTTTGGCGTTTCTGGCGCTGTCTCTCGCGACTTTTCATGACGAAGATCTCTATGGTGTCACCGGATATGACCGGGATATGGGATATTCTTTGCCTTCTGGTGCTCTCGACTCTAACTCGGATTGGGTCCGATTTTCCCTCTGCGCTACGTCGGTGCGTCGCTCCCTAGTCTTCACCCACCGCTGTTTTTGATATTTGCTTTACTGGCGTTTGCATTTTTTTTTGTCAGTGATCGATGTCGCGTTTCACATCGAATTTAGTCGACTATCCTGCCTTTAGCGCCCCTCGCGGTGTATGCCTATCCTGATGTCTGGCCTCTTTTCATGTTCACTGAGCAACCCACCGACTCGTGCGAAAGACTCCTTTGAGGAAAGTGGGGTACATACTCTAATGGTTCGTGCAGTGGTGTACCCCCTATTCAGCCCTCGCTTGTACATCCCACTGGATGCCAAGGTATTCTTTCAGTGCCACTCGTAAACTCTCGGTTTCTTCTCATGTTCTATCTTGGAAACACGCCGTTATACCCCACCCGGAGCAGACTGCATCTCGGGGCCTCGATGCTTCTTTATACCTGGGTTGAACCCACTGTCCGGTTGGCCTATAGACTGGCCCACCTGCCACACGATCTGCTTTCACCTCTGTCAGACCAGGATCGTGCCGAAAACTTGAAACGACAATATTTTTCCTGTGAGATGTCGTTCTTTTGTCGTGTTTCCGAGTATGCAATTCAATTGCGTCCCTTAGCACCTTGATCAGTTCAGTGGAGCGAAGAAGCGTCACATCTTTGATGGATTGATGATTGTGTTCCGTCAGTGATCTTACCGCCCCAAGTGATCGTTGTTCAACGTTCAACCCTTGAAGTGCAGGCGTCGAGACCGCAATCTTGTCAGATTACATAATGATATCAATGCACCCCTCTCCTCAGCGCAAGCATTCAATATTCAACTTTTATCACCAAACCATTACGGACATCGACAACATTGGTCCTTCATCTGTCCCAACCCCGATGGACGTTGACCTTCCATCGCATTCTTCAATTCGTGGCATGCACTATTCAGACGACGAACATGGTCAGATGGACCGGGCGGTTATTCAGGAACTGGATAGCTTCAAGATCGGAAAATGGCACTCGAATCCAACACCCTCAACACTGGGTGTAGTACTCCAAACAGTGGTCTCCTGTGACGAACGATTGGACGACATGTATCTTCAATATCGTCATGTGTTCGGTCTCTTCGACAAGTATCGTTTGCTACCATCCGAAGTAGAAACAGCGTGGAAAGCCGAGTCATATCGCGATATTCGCAACCTTGGTATGTACACCAATCACAAGTACTGCGCCTTCGTTATATAATCCTACTTTCTTCACCCGTAGAAATCCTTCAGGCCCCCATTCGGGACCCCCCTTCACCAACTGGTAGGTTGCACCATTTACATGTCTCTGCTTGTCTTTATGCAAAATACACAGGACCCATTCCATCAGACCAGTTGGACTCACTGAAGACAGCATTAGGCGCCCCTTATCTTGGTCAAGCTGTCGATGTGTTCTACGAGTACCTCCGGGAAAACGAGAGGGTATTTGAAGCGGCTCAACTACATACATTTCACGGCAAGTTTTGCTCAATAGTCCAGAGCTCCGGTACCGGAAAGACACGTCTAATGCTTGAGGTGGGTTTTCATTGTCGTGTCTGACGATTGAGTTAATGTGCACCCTCTCGTGCAGCTCGCCACGAAAGGTGTTTGTGTATTATACATGAACATTCGATCCCCAGACGACGAACATGGATATCCTGGTCGTGATCGCGTACCTGCAGGCATCCTTACCCGCACTTGCGACACCGAGAAAGAGTATAGCATCCAGTGCTGTGCATTTTTTGCAGCTGTCTTCAGAGTCCTTCGCCCGTTCCTGGAGAAGAAGCAAAATCGCTACAAAACATTATGTGAAATCGAGAACCCTGATCGTACCTCGTTTTTTGAGGATCTAAAGCAGGAGTACGATAATGTGAGTACAATGAATTCAAGATGTTTCATATCCATATTCACATATTTACAGGTGAAGAAAGAAATACCTGGTTTGTCCACAGGAACGGAGGTCATGAAGAAGTATCATCAGGAGTTGATCACTAGTCCATGCTTCCTACAGAGCGAGAATCACGAACCTAAACTGGTGATTGCTATCGATGAGGCTCATGTATTGTATGCAAGGCGGGGTGAGGAAAATTTTCTTCCGGTGAAAGTGTTACTCCAGACCATCAGTGAATATTCCCTGTCCCGTGCTTTTGTGTCCACTAACTGATTCACAGATGGGTCTCACTGAAAGGGGGTCGCCCACTTGATCAGGTCTTCCTACTCGCCACACAGAAGTTGTGTGGAGCAAGGAATTTTGATCCTGACAACAATCATCAAGTATTCGCAGTGCTTGCTCAGAGATTTGGCCTCGACATTGCTTTTGGTCACCGCACAGCAGTCAGTTACATCGAGACTTCCGTAGCAAGTCATCTCCGTGTTTGTATCAATACCACCGAGGATCGAGTTTGGAGTTACACCACGTATCCTTCCGAGCCCATTCTATCATGTGCTGCTGCTTCTTTGCTGCATATGAACGACAATCTGGTTCGAGCTCTGCGGTGCCTAGGGACGATGGTCAATGATGGGATGGTTGACATTGGGAAGGTTGGGGAGCTAGTAGTCAGCCGTTTCCTCTGGCTCCTTGCAAAGGATATTTTTGTTCGCACCAAAGTCGACCCCCCCACTCAAACCATGGGGCATGCGCAAGAACTTTTGGACTGTCAACTGGTCTCAGTTGTCAAATTCCTCGAGTTCGTTTTCGGGTCGGAAATCTGGAAACAGGCGCCAGAAGCTCGGAAGGTGTATCAGAATGCCTACATCAAATTTTCTCATTGAGTTTCCATGGGTTTTAACATCATACAGGAGAAGTCCAATCTGGATCAATTGCCGTAACTTCAATTTCTTCTTTTCATCCATCACCTGACTCCACATATATAGTATCGAGGATTGGACGTTGTGCCACTGGGAGCGGACAAGTGCTGTCCAATGCTGTCACAGCCAGCCTCTAATCGACAAAGTTATTCCAATGTACTTCAAAGGGGTGGATGGCAAGAACACCGGCATGTCGCAAATCCTTATTTCGGACAAGGCTCGGACCACCACACAGCAAGGTACTCTGCATAACATCCGGCGAGACCATCAAAACATTGCCCCCGAGTATCATGGTCTTCCTTACATCGCAATATTGGCAGACCTCGGTGCGGAAGAAGGTCCATTCGAAGCCTGGTTGGACTCTTCAGAGAAGAATGATATGTGCCTGCGTATCTATGCGCCTGGTCTCAACACAACGACGTATCCATTTCTCAATGGCCAGGGCGACCTCATAAGGATTCTCCAGGGTTTTTACAGACGACAGTCGCCTTCCCCCGGCACGCACCTCTTGCAGACCCTCGAGAGTCAGGTGCGGTTCGCACTGTCTAGCGAGCGACAATACATGAACATCAAGGAGCAGGTCAACAAGCGATAAATTTCGGACTATGGTCGTTTAGCGCAAGGGCCGAACTATGACGAGCTGATTGTAAAATGTGAGGAGTCCTCTGATACGATTTTGTGTACTACTGTAGTTGTATACTTAGCTGCGCATGAATAAGGCGTGCGACTTGCTCAGATACCACGAATGATTGATACTGAAGTCGTATTCTAGTAAGGGCTGCTCAATGCTCCCACCACAAGTCGACTCCTTCAAACCATGCCACCCACCGCAACTTTCTCTTCGTTCGGACCCTTTCGCAGCCTTTCTGCGAACTCTTCCCTGATCCTTGTAGTACCTGCCTTGTCCCTGCTTTGTCGCGTGGTATCCTCGTACAGTATTCTGACCGCCTCCGAACCACCTGTTTCTTTTGACGCGATACTCGTCAAGCCTGCCTGCGGAATCAGCGGCTTCACCGCAGACGCTACCTGCACCGGAGAGATACCCAGTGCATCTGCAAGCGCGTTCAACGAGCCTTCCAAATCGCCACCTTTTTCTCCCTCAGCAGCCCCTCCTGACCGATCCGATCCGAACCCCCACCCCTTCAACGTCTCCCACCGCCTCATCCCTCCTGAATCACCCACGATAACACCCCACCAACCGACTTCGTCTTTCAACCTCTCCAACAACGTCATCGTCCCATAGACGTACCACCCGAGGAGCGAGAGCGCCAATAAAGGGAGAATATACATGAACTTGGTGAATGACGTGCGTGGGCCGGGGGCAGATTTCTTTTCACGAGGGCCTTGCTGAGTGGATGGGCTCTCGGAAGTGGGTCCGGGGCGAGCAGGCGCAGGTGGAAGCCTGGACGGTGCAGCGCCGACACCCGTGCGGGTGCTGATGCTCGGGCCAGTGTGACGGAGGTGATGGTGTTGATCTGCTGATATCTGGGATGTGGAGGTGGTGGGCGACGTGGGAGGCGTACGCTTGGATTGGATTGTGCGCTTTCTGGGAGGCATTATTTATTGGTGGACAGAGAGAGAAAGAGCAGGAGGAGAGGGGTCATACTAATCAGCCGCGTGACGTCAGATCACAAAACTTCGTGTGGCTGTGAAGCCCTCTCGTATCACATTGGAACGTGACTTTGTATTCTGATGCGTAGACTCTATGTACGGTTTTTAATTCTTCTTCAACAACGACCGTCCGGTCATCTCTACAAAAAAAAGTGCATCAGCCAAGATGAATCTAAACATTGACCACTTCCACTCACCTTCAGGCTGCGGCACCCCCAAAATTGCAAGCACGGTCGGAGCAACATCTGCCAACGCACCCGCTTCCTCCGGCGACGTCCCACCTTCCTCATCCTGAGAAAACTCGAGGTCCTTTCCAGTCATGATGAACGGGACCTTGTTCGTCGTGTGCGCCGTGTGCGGTGCTCCAGTATCTGGATTCACCATCTGCTCTGCGTTCCCATGATCAGCCGTGATGAGCAAGACATATCCAGCCTTCTCGCACGCCTCGTAGATCGTCCCGACAGCCTTGTCTGTGGCCGTGATCGCCTGGACGGCGGCCTCGTACATACCCGTGTGCCCTACCATGTCGGGGGGTGCAAAGTTACACATGACGAATTCGTGTTTCTTGCTCGAAACCACCTCAGCGACTTTGTCGGCCACCTCTTGGGCACTCATTTGTGGCTGTAAGTCGTATGTCGCCACCTTCGGAGAAGCAACCAAGTGGCGTTCTTCGGAGGGGAATTGTTTCTCGACACCACCATTAAAGAAGAAGGTGACGTGGGCGTATTTCTCTGTCTCAGCGATATGAGCTTGGGAAAGACCTTGTTTGGAGAGCCATTCCGCAAGCACGTTCGTCATTGCTTGGGGAGGGAAAGCTACCGGGAATGGGAACTCGGCGTTGTAGCGGGACATCGTCATAATGTGCTGGCCCGGGATCGGTCAGCTACCAAGCACTGACGCTGAAAGGAGAAGCTTACAAGATCTTTTGGGATGTTTACTTCCATGGGCTTGTCCGGTAACCCGATGACGCTCACAATCTCACGCATGCGATCTGAGCGGTAGTTGAAGAAGAACAACGTGTCTCCCTCCTTGATGCGTCCCTCGGCACCATTGACGATGATGGGCTTCAAGAATTCGTCGGTCTCTTTGTTGTCGTACCTCTCCTGGATGGTCTTGAGCACATCTTCTGTCTCTTCACCTTTACCGTCAATGAGGCCCTCGACAGCGATCTTGACACGCTCCCAGCGCTTGTCACGATCCATAGCATAGTATCGGCCGACTACAGTAGCCAGCTCGCCGTATGATTCGGACTTTAGGAAAGAAAGTAAGTCCTCGGCATAACCCTTGGCTGACGTTGGAGCAGTGTCACGTCCGTCACCAAAGAAGTGAACATAGGTGTGAGGCACGCCGGATTCCTTGGCAGTCTCGAGGAGGGCTTTGAGATGATTGATGTGGGAGTGAACACCACCGTCCGAGACCTTGCAAGCGCGACGTCAAAGATTGCAACGCATATCATATTGTTGTATACGTACCAAGCCGAGTAGATGCAGACGACCATTACCCTCTTTAGCGCGCTTCGTACTCTCGAGAATCGTCGGGTTCTGGTGAAACTGTCTCTTTGCGATCGACACATCGATCCGAACAATGTCCTGCCAGACGATCCGGCCAGCACCGATGTTGAGGTGTCTAGTGATGATCATATCACAGCGGTATCAGAGAACAGAGACGAACACCTATATGCGAGTGCGAATCAAGATCGACGTACCCAACCTCTGAGTTCCCCATGAGGCCGTCGTTCAGCCCGACCGCGTTCCCGTGTGCGGAGAGCGTGCGGTATTGGTGCTTTTTGGCAATGGTATCCATGTTGGTGGTATCAGCAGCCTCGATGGCATTTCCCTTCATGTTCTCCTTGGGTGCGATTCCCCAGCCATCGTGGACGCTTTCGAATGAGAAATTGGGGTGAGCTTCGGGCGAGATGATTGGAGTAAGTCGACGTACATGAGGCAAACCTTGTTCTTGACTTCAACCATGATGCGATCGGCGTGCTCCTCGAGAAAGGGAGAATACGAGATTCAGTGTAGAAAAGAAATTCTAGTCTATCCGAATGGCTGTGTATCGCAGCACCGCGACGGAGACGCTCAAACGGCGTGAGGGATACGAATGCTGTGTCCTTCACCGGCTGATAAGATAAAGTCCGATCTCTCTACTGGTATCCCTACCCAGAAAGAAGCCTCAAGTAATACCATGCATCCTCCGCGCGCTCATCTATCCAAAACGTCTCAGCACTCCCCTCGATCTTGCCCGGATGCACCTCGTCGAACTCGGCCACACGTTTCCGCTTGACACCGATGCTCGACCGTCGACCGTATCATCGCAAAAAGTCGGTGTTCGCAGCCATAGGCGTACTCTACAGCACCCATCCCCAAACCGCCTACAGCGGTATCCGTGTTTGGACCAACCGCAGAAGTAGCGAGGTTGCCAAGAAAGGTCGCAAAAGCGTCATGCTGGTTCAGCATATTGTGGGACTCTCCGAGTCGTCTTTGCGTCGTCTACTGTAGTGTCGCCCTCAAGTCCTTGGCTCCGAACATCCAGTGGCGGCACTTCCTTGGTGCGCGTGTTGAAGGGGTAAAGGGTATTGGAGGAGACTGTTGGAATGTTGGACAGGGTCGAGAGAACAGGAGATGGGCGATTGGAAGGGATCGCGACATGTATGTATCCGCGGTTGGGGCATCCACGATTGAGGTTGATTGCCGTCTATTATGATTTCTGCTGGTGTGGGCGTAGTCGTGGACGCAGCTGGATAAAGAGGGTTGAGCTGCGGACGAACAGGAGTCTCGGGAACGTATAGGTTGAGAACCGAGATTGGATCTTCCACTAGAATACTATGAGGAAAGCTGTGGTATCCGGAAACGGACATTTCCTGAGTAGAAAAATAAACTTGCTCTCAGCATAGTCGAGAATTCCGTCTGCGTGGTATGGTGATCCTTCCATCTCGAATCGGAGACGTTCTTTCTTCGTCCTATATCGTTTACCTATGCATATAGTATCAGTGGAAGAGGGATGAAAAGATGGAGGAGATGCACCTTTCATCTTCAGCGCAATCATGAGTTCCGCCTGATGCTCCCAACCGGAAACACCGCCATCCCACCCATGGCCCCAGGCATCCTCCCCCCCACATCCAGACCCTTTGACAATGTTGTCTGAGCATGCCTTTTATACGGTCCCCTCGGTCCTCTCTTTCCCTGCCCATGCACTGTGGCCTCTCCCGGAGCAGGTGTCGTCGACGGTGTACGGCTCCTGGGAGCCATGTTCCTATTCATGTCTCTTGGAGTAGAGTCCTCGTCGTCGGCATTCACGTGCCGTTGCGAATCAGAGCCGTCGTCGTCTTATTCAACAATCGATGTTCCAATCTGTCTCGTACTCAATCGCACGAGCAGCGGCGCGCGATGTGATCGTGTCCCCATGTTTCTAACCGGTCAGCTTCGCTGTGAGAGGTTGGTCTACGAGGACGGATTGTTTTGGATTCCTCGCGAGCTGAAGGTCGTTCTTGTGTGCGAGGTGTGAGGGAACGTTGGGAGTGATACCAGTCTGGACGAACCATGAACTCTTCGAGGGAACGATACTTCCCTAGGCTACCGGCAGTCACCACATCAAAGTCCATCACGTCTGCATACCCAAGCACCTGCGCCGGGTTGACAAAGATGGATGAAGAACGCATAGTCATCTTTCCTATCCCAACCCCGTCGTCAGTGCTGAGTGAACCCCAACAGGCTACTGACTACACCCTCACATTTTAATCTGCGTAATCAATCTTGTCAACGCCACTTGAGCGGTCCCAACTTGATCGCTCTCGGAATTTTAGGCTGCTGTTCGAATTCTGAGCTGGCCTGCTTCGACCTGGACGTTTCCCCTGGTTGGCGGCTTCAGTGAGGGCGCGGAAGATGGGAGGACAAGGGCGGTGGCAGAACGTCCACTCGACGTCGACGGTGTTTTCGCCCACAACGTCCAAATCGTCCAGCTCGACGGAGACGTCCAAAATTATAGGGCGCGCTCAGCTCAGATGACCGCTGCAGCACCGAGCTTACATGACAAATAACGTGCAGAAAACATACCTGAAATGGAAGGTCTCCGCGCGACATAACTCAACGGTACCACGTGCACGGCGCAGCGATCCCAGCAGTGACTACTATGAGTCGACAAGCATCAGTGTCGTCATCATCAACAGATACGTGGGTAGAATTGGTGTTGGCGGTAACTGCGGCGCTGGCTCGTGCCTATAGCCCTCCTAGGTCATCCAGGCCATCTACCGTGCAGTCGTCGTGGCCATACGTCCCAAGTTCCGGAAGGGAGTGCGTATTTAATTCGATGTCGTTCTCAATGGATGAGCTCCTTATTATACTCATCTGTTCCGGAACAAGATGGCTCTCGGAAGTTACGGGCGTCCGTTGCCTCGTGGTACTCGCATGCGGTACTCGTACATTCTCTCACCCTTGACTCGCAACGAAAAAGACCCCACGAAAGGTACGGCTGCGATTCAAAAGACTAGCTAGCTGGAGTGTCAAATATTTGAACAGGACACGATTAACAGACGCCATTTGCTCTGCATCAATGTCTGAACTCGACGAGCAAATCACCCTCTGTCGCAATGAATTACAACTCCACCCCCAGGGGCATCCAGATCGAGCCAAAGTGCTACAAAGCCTTTCTTTTTCACTCCATGACCGGTTCGTGCAAAGAGGAGGGATGGCGGACCTCCACGAGGCGGTTGCGCTCGAACGCAGTGCATTGCAACTTCGTCCGCAGGGGCATCCTCGTCGACTCTTTTCACTGTTCAACACCGCGACTTGCCTCCATGATCGCTTCACGCAGCTCGGAAAGCTGTCTGACCTCGAGGAGGCACTCTCCCTCCAGCGCAGCGCATTAGAACATTGCCCCCGGGGGCATCCTCTTCGAGCCTCTGTACTAGGCAACCTTGCGAATTGCTTCAGTAGCCGTTTCAACCAACTTGGAAGGATGTCTGACCTCGAGAAGGCACTTGCCCTCGAACGCAGTGCATTGGAACTTTGCCCGCAGGGGCATCCTGATCGAGCCAATTCACTAACCGGTATTGCGATTATCCTCTATAGCCGTTTCAACCAACTCGGGAGGATGTCTGACCTCGAGGAGGCACT
>JBBPNY010000207.1:0-30034 GCA_038091165.1 Rubroboletus pulcherrimus
ACATAGGCTACAGTACCACTGAGGATGCAACTACATCACCCAACTTTCAGCTACAGTAGCTTGACTGTAGCACACCATAGCTCGACTGTAGCAAATCATACCATGGATATTAAAAAAAAATATCATTGCTTGACATCACATTACATGCTCATCTACTGTACATATGTATGTAGCTGTATCCATAGCCTTCCCTCAGGCTCCTCATCCTCTTGGTGTGAATGAGATGGTGGCAATGGTGGTGGGGTGTGCAGTCAGGCAGTCAGTGCTCTCCTGGGCACGTGCTGGTGAGTGCATGGGTGGCAGCGGACAGTAGGGGTGTATGGCAAGGCAAGGGCAAGGACCAGGGCAAGGGTGGGGTGAGATGAAGGCGAGGACACAGCAAGGGGAGGACCAGGGCAAGAGGGGCAAGGGTGACACGACGATGGGGGTGACACGGTGCATGCATGATTGTGCGCACCATGACATTTGGGTGAAGGCGAGAACCACTGGGGGCAAGGGTGGGGTGAGACAGGGGTGAGTACATGGCAAGGAGAGGACCAGGGCAAGAGAGGCAGCGAGGGTGGGGTGAGATGAGAACAAGTCTGCAGCAAGGGGAGGACACGGCACATGCACAATGCACATGCCATGTTGTCACTGGCACTGTGCAGGGAGGGTGGTGAAGGTACTTACTGTGGGAGGGACTTGTTGGCTGGCTCTTGTTATGATGACAATTTTCAGTACGTCACATGCTACTTTAGGGCTGGTTCAACTTACCTTGAAAACTTTTCAAAGTTGCTGTTGCTACTAACACACAGTGCACACACTGGTATCAACACCGCCCACACCTCTGCCCAAGGCCACCACCACTGCCAATGAGCCACCAGCCACCATGGACGCCCGCACATCAAGTCCCAGACACCCCCAACATGCAATGACACCAACATTGCCAGCATGCAGTGCACACGCTGACCTTGGCAGGTACCTCCAAGTCAAGACCCCATGCATGATATCAAGGGCAGGGGAACAATGGCACAACACGCATGATTGTGTGCATTGTGCCGTTGTTCCTCTTGTCCTTGCCCTTGCCCTCACCTCACCCTAGCATAGTACAGGACACCAATGAGTGATTATCGGTACCCATAGCCAAACTCATACCCACGATCATGGATGGATACACTGCTGACAATGTTAATGAGCCACCAGCCACTCACTCATTTGCTACTGTAGTCTACATAGATGACAGGTCTGCCTACATACATGGTGTTGTACAGCCGAAAGGCTACAGTTGGCAATGTAGCTGACTGAATGGTATTGCTGACGACATCACATGACATCGGCTGTGTAGTATGTCAAGTGCTACAGTATTTTTTCCTTTTTCCTGACGTATGAGTCTTGAAGAAAGTTGTCATAGTGAAACGAGAAATAGATTCTATTGAAAAGTGAACACATAGAGTGATGTATCATACATGGTTTTGGGTCTCTTTGATAAGGCATAAAGAGGCAGAAATGCATTCTGCATGTGCTAGACACAAACTGAGCAAAAACACTGCAATAACCTCAACATTACCTGAAAAGGCAGAAATCAGGGACCCCTGGTACTTGAAAGCATAGGGACCTAACGGGAGTGAGTGTTCGGAAGTCGCCGAACGCATGCCTCTTGGTCAGCACTCTCAGTTCTGATTACTGTCTGTCTGGCAGAGGCCCTTCTTCCATTCATACCTCCTTATTACACAAAATGCTACTTGGTGACGGCTAACACTGTTTAGATTTGTTGCCGTGTGTATTCGGATGGCCGGCCTGTGTACCAGCTGTGGATGCACTTCAAGGAACGCATGCTTTGCTTTACACGTATCAATATAGTACCGAGGTGGAGCATGGAACAGAGCGACATTCGGTGTCAGGACGGCGATTTGGAACCGCGGTGGAAAGGGGGACTCCTGGATTTCAAACGAGTGCAGCCCAATACAGAACGATGGAGTACGTCTTGAGTCTGGGTGACCCTAAATCCCACGTCCCCCTTGGTGGGATCCGAGGACGGTGTTAAGCGAATAGCCGTACGTCAGCCCACAGCGATGCACCGAGGACGAACCTGCAATAGCAGTTTGTGCTCCTCTCTCCCCCACGCACGTCTACCGTAACCGCGAACCATCAACGGGCGGAAAATCACGAAGGCACGTCACCCGAGATTTTAACACTGGGTAATAATAGACAGCATCCTTGAGTCGTGCGAGCTCTCCATGAGGCCCCAGTCACGGATGGGAATCATCAACAAACTACATCATAGTATGTGATCAGACCACTTTGCCGCCGCACTACCTCATGTTCGAATCATCGACACCGTTCCTGTCGAGCCATCCCTCAGAGGTTAACTATGATACAGCTAGATCAACAAACGGCGCTCTCGGCGCAGTTTCACACAAGGAAAAAGCAATGGCCCGTGGGGAGCATGAGAACCAGTGTCGGCATGACCGCGTGTTCCAGTCATGCGACACGTTCTGAAACAGTTTTTCCCGTCCCGTGTGTGTAAACCGTTGGCCGGGCCTCACAAATGTGCTTTTTCGAAGCTCAATTACAATTTCTGCAAGTCACCGCGTCTTCTTTCTTTGTCGTTCTCCATGTGTCACCGGCGGTCTCCGCTCAGGGCGTCCGAAGCACATCGCGTGGTTTAGGGAGGTGAGACTCTCGCGAACGACGTCGCGGGTTTACATTTCACAGCGCTTGCTCGGAGTCCTGGTGGTCGTTCGAATTCCAAGCCATCCTATCGGATTCGGAGAAAGCCTCAGGAACGAATGGTCTCGAATACAAACGCAGGGACTCAGATAGCACAAGGGGCAGAGTGCGTTTGACCTTGATCCTTACTTATTCAGTTAGCGACATGCATCAACACGACCATGCATATGCATGCGGAGTGGGATCTTGCCAAGGACGGACCGATGCTCTCATCTTCATGTTGTGTCCATTTCAACTGCCGAGCGGTTGATTTAGCACCGTAAGTCAGCAAAAGCCCCCGCGGTCCGTTCACAATTAATCCCTCGTTCGTCGTTTACTTAAGGTGGTCGTATGGACGATGTGACCAGCGTCGCTTCGGCCGGTCCAGGAACCAGGAGATGTGACGGCACGAGAACTTGCACACGTATACGGCGCACATCACGTTGATGGGCTAGACTGTCGGGTAGGTGGACGCACCACTGTACTCTTCTCATCTTTTCCCTCTCTTTTGACTTTTTCCCTTTTTGCCGCGGAGACGCTGGTGCAACACATGTGCAACCGCGATTCTGCGAGTTGTACATATTTCGCTAAAACCTTCCCGGGTTCCCGAGTCATAACGCACTGTGTTTGGTAGTTTTCTTTTTTTTTTCCTTGGTCGCCCACTTCATCCCCCCTTTCCCCGGATCCCGTGTCATCGTAATGCGCCATGGGCGCCGATGACGCTTCGCTTACAAAAAGGACGCGCTAGTTAACGCGTTTCGTTACCACACTCGAAGTTCCATGTGGACCTTGGGTGGGTGTGTCCTAGTAGCTGACCGATGATCGATGACCCTTCCAGGGGCTCAGCATCCGCGCGACCCAATCAACACTTCGTGGCGTTAAGTCGCAAAAGGTTCACGCACGTACGGTACTGTATACTGTAAGGAGTGCCCACGCGATCACGAAGGGAATTAAGTGTCAAACTCGGAAACGGCCAGTGAAACAGCGCTGGCTTGACGCTCATGACCATGAACTCCCAAGCTTGTCACTCACCCAATCTCATGCAGTGGGTACATTGTGGATTTGGTCACCATCCGTTCAGCGCAGAATCACGATCTATGTATTCCAAGAAATAGCAAGGTATAATTTCATGACCAGATCTATGTATGGATAATACAGAATGCGTAGGGTATAAGTCCAGTATTACAGAGGGGCGTTTTCAATACAGTGATCTATGTCGTTTCCAGGTGTACGTGACAAGGATACCATGCACGGCATGGTTTCTATAGTTTTGAGATCGCAGGTTGCATCTTGTTGAGATACGCCGACGCCACTACACTGCCAGTGTCTCTGTTAATGACCTGAATTCGTAATCAGTATTATTACAACACGTCGTGCGAACCGGCCGAGAGTTGCTCACCTCGCACCGAGCACACATAATGCGGCCGCCCATGGCGATAGAGGTACTAATAATTCGGAGACATGACCCTCTGCATCAATCAACGTTAGCTAAGCATGTTTCACGGCGAGGGAACGAAGAACTCACGCAGGAGCAGGGGAGTGAAAGACGACGTTCATGGCTTGAGTAACGCCGACACCATTGATATTTTGGATCAAGCCAAGGACGACAAGCGGTGTACTACAACAGTTGTCGATCAAAAACGCGACACATCCGCCATGGAGCATCCCTGCCCCATTGAGCATACCTGAGAGGATCGCTGTTAGGCGACACCTTTAGCCGTGTACACACGTAAACACCTACTTTTGTTGACGACCACTTCCGCAGTCGTGATGGCCTCCATTCGGCCCTGCTTGTCTTTACTCTCGTAGGCGCTAATGTCGACGAACTTGACGGCTTTAGCGATGTGGTGGCCGAAACACTGTTCGTCGCCAGCACCGTAGGCCATGAAGGTGTTCAGGATGAGCTGCTTGACCTCAGCTGAGACGTTGCCCTGTATTTGTGATGCGTCCCCGCAGTTGGAGAGCGAAGCGGGGTCAACCCAAGCTTTCCGTGCAGGTTTTGAGGTGCCATCGTAGATGACGGAGGTGGTAGATGAAGAAGAAGAGCGGGTATATGGCTCAAAAGCAGGAGAGGCAGCGCTGGCGTAGACGGAAGAGGACCTTGAAGACATGACGATCTAATGGCTGAAGTACAGGGAAGGAATGAATATCGAGATGGAGCCAAGGGAGGTACTGATATTTATCCAAAAACCAAAGTGGAAGAAGATGAAACGAAAAATGAACTGGAATGAGCCGCTTGGCTAAAATTAAGGCGAATTATCGTGAGTAGCAGAGCGCAGGCTTCCACCGAGCTTCTTGATGCGGAAGTCGCGTCGGTCTTCCCGTGCCAGATCCGAATAGATCCAGGTGCGAAAGGAGTCTCTACGTGGATAGTCAAACTGATCCAAGGGTCAGTCAGCCGGCTGAGTGCGAATTGAATGTCACCACTGACACATCGCACAAAGGTTGGACGTCGACGGCAAGCCAGTGATAAGAACGGTCAAGACAGATATGCCTCATCCGATCGCCACGTAGACATGCCCTTCCCCCTGGCCAACTCAAGACTACTGTTCACGTCGAAAAAGAGTCGCCATTACGACCTTGGTGAGAATCATAAAATTTGTCAGTTGACAGATATGATTGCGATCCTTAGAGTACGCCGCTGAAATTCTGGCATGTCTGGCTACTAAGGAGAGAGGTCCGGAACTGGGGTCCAGGGAGATTTGCCGATATGTTCCCAAGGTGGCCACGCCGTGAAAGGTAGGCAGACATGCGCCTCATGAAGATCCGGCGGAACAGTTGGACGGGGGAAGTTTGCAAAAATGCTCTGGCTGAAGAGAGGACACATAATTCCCAAGGGAACCGACTAGGACCGAGACTTTCCGAACAGGGCCGCAACTTGGTCGATGGTCTCCCACGCCGACCACCATCAACGAAATGGGCTCATCGATTATCCTAACGATGCAAGGCGGATCTGGCCACGCCCAACCTCAGAAGCGCCTCCATGGGCATTGAGAACTCGAAAATCCACGTTCCTGGTTGCCGGGGCTTCTCTCAAAGAGAACGGGAGTCTCCAGATCGTGACGCGGAAATGCCCCTTTTTTTTTTTCACGCTCCTACGTACTTTGTCAGTCTTCCGTGTCAAAAAGAATTCCCACTACACGCAGCTGAAAATCCCTTCATGACTCTGAGAACAATCGCTGGGTTCAGCCCGACCGTCGCACGTATCTGGTAGTGCCATAATATCAAGATATCCGTCATGGGTAGCTTGTTTCGGTTGCAATGCACTTACGGATCACGATTGCCTTTTCGCCCAAGTGAGATGAAAAACATGCCCAGTCGGTTGTAAGTATGGGGTAGTAAGGAGCTGACGTGGCCTGTCAATATATCCCTCGAGGAAGCCGAACCTCGCCCGCGCCTGCAATGCCATGCACGGGGTATGTGGAGCTACTCTATTTGGCTTTGGAACTATCAGTCACCCACAGATGGTACTCAAGGCCTACATACAAATACGGTCTCAGGAACGTACCAAAATAAACGTAGTAGTTCTAAGGGAAATCACGGAGCGGGACCTTCGACAGACCCGTTCCGTGGCGACAACACCCTTGATGGGAAGCACTACTCAGTGTGTACGTGGAGGTAGCCGACATGCCCAGTACAGTACGCGCTCACATAGTGTCCTCCGCCGCCACACAAGCAGGGTAAATCATAGCTGTACGCGGGATCGACGCAGAATGTAGAAGGGATCCAGAGTATGTAACTTGCAGATGACTTTCCGTGAGCTTATAACCCGAGGAATAGATTCAAATCCACCTATCAAGACCTCGGGGCGATCAATCATAGCACCGCCAACTTTCCCAGGTAAAATGACCGGAATAAGTGGAGTATAGATATGAACGCTCCCACATATCTACGAGGTCTTGTAATAGCTCCTATCATCTCCCTGTTTCGCCGTGACTCGTCGCTACGGGTCAGACTTTTCAAGCTACCCACGTTGTTTCGTTCCCCCCTGTTTCAGTGAGCTCTTGCACACGGAAGCAAACCTGCTTTCTAATTAGATCCATACATACAATTTGAGTTCCGCACAACTTGATTGAGCTAGCTACAATTCAGCATCCGCGCCACTGTCAGCTCGTAGTATAGTAGGTGTATGCTTCGTAGCCTCCCTGGCGGGTTCACGAACCGGCGAAGACCCCACGAAACAATCAGTCGCCGTGACTGTAGAGATCCCACCTCAGCATTTTTGCTACTCGAGTCGTCGCCCCGGATACCCCACGAAACCATCATTGAATCAAACGCCATCGCTGTGAGAAGATCTCACCTCCGCTTTGCCTTTCATGGCCTCAAATTTTAATTTATTCCCTGGATTGTTGGCCTATGGAAGGTTCACTGAGTGACGCGCAAACGACGACAGACGAGAGTGCACGCGAGTGGCGTCTGCGAAAAGTACGCATCACTCGATATCGGTCTTGTCACAGGGGCTCCTGGGGTTAATTGACTATTAAAATATTAACCTTACAAACCGGTAAATCTTCCTGAACATGTCCCGGCTTCAACGACTTCTGTGGCGTTGGGTTCCATGTTTTCGAGTTCCATCAAACGTGGCAACCTTTCGTTCGACGCCGGGAATTGATGGGCGGTTGTAACAGCTGTTGCGATGTTGAGTCAATGGTCATGCAAGACCGCGGCGGAGCTGTGGGTTCCACATCTGTGGTACCAGTACGAAACCCGAGGTGCAGAGAGGATGCTCGAACATGTTTCTGGTTTTGATGTGTATCTAGCAGGAGAGACACATTATGAAACTGAGACTTGCACGACATCTTACAAGCGGTCTCCATCAAGGACGCTGCTAGCAAGTGAGATAACATTCGAGACAAAGCATGAACAGGTCGACGTTACACACCATTGAACTTTCTCGTATCCATGTTTTCGGGTCCGGAGCGCGCGGGAGATTTGTGAGGCAACTCAGTTATAATCTTGACGTTTGAGTCTACATACCAAACAGGTAAATCAGCTCCTTGTAGTCCACAACGTGGCGCCACCGACTGGGTTCAACTCTGTTTACCCAGTTAGCCAAAGTTACTTGACAATGTAAATAACTATTTAAATAATTAAACCATCCCTTCGTTTCGACGCGCGTCCCTGACATCGACGCGTACGCTCGCATCGTCCATTGAAACTTTGCCGACAACCACCACGACATGGAGATCTCCTTCGCATTGACCGGAAAGGGCTATGCCCTCGTCGCAGCGGACACGACCGCTGCCCGATCCATCATCAAAATGAAGAACGACCAGGATAAAATCCAAGAACTGAGCTCACACTTGCTCATGGCGTATTCTGGAGAACCAGGTCAGTTCGAATTGCATTCCACCGTCGCGGTTCCATGCCAACGACCCATCCACGTGGACCTTTTCTTTCTTTCAAGGCGATACGATCCAGTTTGCAGAGTACGTCGAGCGTAACATCCGGCTGTACCAAATTCGCAATCTCTACCCTCTCCGCCCGTCTGCTGCCGCTTCGTGGATCCGTCGTTCGCTTGCAGAGTCTCTCCGGTCCAGAAACCCATATTCAGTCAACCTGCTCATTGGTGGATATGACCTCGCAGACCACAAGCCGGCTCTCTATTGGGTAGATTATCTGGGAACAGTATTGGAGGTGCCCTTTGCGGCGCATGGATATGGGAGTTTTTTTGCATTGAGTTTGCTGGATAGGTGGGCCATCGACGTCATTCGGGTCATCCAGGGACTCGACAAGCGACGTACTGATGTCATCCTCAGATACCACAATCCCGAGGCAACACTCGAGGAGGGCTTGGCTACGCTCAGGCGTTGCATCAGCGAGGTGGCAAAGCGAGTAGTGGTCAGTCCGGAAAAGTACAAGGTCAAAGTAGTCGACAAAGATGGCGTTCGGGAGATTGAGCTGTAAAGATTCGTTTCATTCGTCTATCGTGTAATCTCGTTTACGAGGCCTCGTGCACCACAACCCCCAACTCAATATTCAATCTAGGATGTGAGTCCCTTCTACCCGATCACCGCCTATGATTCTCTCTGTTTTCTTCTCGCACGTTACGACCCTTTTGACGTGTGCGATCACCGCCATTTGCTCCTCCATGCGACACAACATCTTGGCAGCCTTCTCTATATCCGATCTTCGCAACCTTGGTCCCCAGATACTCTCTGAATAAGCATCCACCAGCCGGATCACGCTTAATCTTTCCATTCTTCTCTGACAAAACATTCCAGCGACCGCCTGCGCATGCAAAAACGTGGCTTGGCCGATGTAAAGGGAGCGCAGGCTGGGAATATCCCCCATCAGAGGGGAAAATGGACCCTCTAGATCAGAACCTGTCGCAAAACTAATATTCGTCACAGTGATTTCCCTGATGTTGCACCATGACGAAAATTGCTTGAACAGGCAGGAAGCTAGCGGGGGCACGATCTTTTCGTGTTGTTATTTGATTATTATCATTCAGATAATCAATACCGGTACGAAATCTACGAGATGGGGACGGTGTGGTACTCACAGCGGTGGAAAAGTGGTGGTCGGGGTCGGGACCAGTCCATTCAAACGTATCTGGACTATTGACGGCGCAGACGCGCACCTAATAGTCAATACTCGATATCGCCTGTGCCTGTCGACCACTTTTAGGTCTCGCGGGCTCACCTGACCGCTTGGACTGCCTGTTCAAGGTCGTCGACGGCAGAGTCCCTTGAATAGGAATGCATCCGTAGACGGAGACGTGTCAGCCGCACATCGCGTTCACCGACGTGCGATGTTCGCTCTGCAATACGTGTGAGCTCTCGGCATTTGACGAGGGCATCACAGAGGTGACGGAGGCCGTCGCGTTGTGCTTTCCCCGTGAGATCGACCGCCAAGGAACGGGGTGCCACGATGCGGGGCTGGGGTGCGTTCGAGAGCGCGAACTGGTGAAGCTGATGCGTGGACGTGAACCTCAGGTGTGTGTAGAGATGGTCCGTGCCCAGATCGCGAAAGAGCGTGCAGACGCGGAGGATAGCGCTCGGGACGGTGGTCGCGTCGATGGCGGTCCGGAGAATGATCGCAACGATCTCGTGAGGCAGGTCAGCAAGCGACATGATGGAAAAAAAGTGCGTGTCAAAACGTCCCCCGCCGTGCGTGCGTCTCAAGTTCGAGTTACCCCTGGGCCCGTCGATGGAGAAAAGGGTCACCACACTCTGAGGAATCGGAGGAAAGTCGGAAACCGGATGCCGTTCTGTGAGAAAGTCAGAGGGGCGGAAATTGACTCGGCCAGCGAAGAGAAGGCGACCTGACAGGATCATGATTCTGAATGATGCCGCGTTCATATTCCATTGAGGCACTCGGGCATCCCCTTGAGTCTGACAGCGGAGCTTTGACAGCCCTGGGCGCCGCTTGCCCAGACATTAATCATTACGGTTTACCCGGTCTATAGTACAACTCTTTAGTAAGCCCTCCACAAAATGATCGCCACTCGCGGTCCAGGTACAGTAGACACCCTTTAACATATGCTGGTAGTGTATGATTCCAATATTGCATTGATTTTCGGGGAACGTCAGACAGCTCAAAGGAGTGATATAAGTGTAAGCGTGCGTCAGCTTGTGCCTTGGACCATAACCAATCCTGCGCCGCAACGTGTAAATACACATTATGATGGTCGTTAGATGGCGGCCCTGCTCGCTCCAACAGTCCGTCTGGCATCGGGATATTGAACCACTGGACCTCATCATCACGACGCGAAACACGGACCATTCCCCCAAAACCCACCTGAAGCGGGCGATGAAAGCGTCGTGGGAGCTTGCTGCGTCTTTGACAGAGTATATTTTATTGCGTTCGACTCACCACCTCCACAGCTACATCAGTCAAGGCAAAGGGATACATGAACTTCTCCCAACAGATTCGACTGAGCATATGCAGAAGCGTATGTCTACTCATCGCTGTCCACCTGCGATCGGGGGGTAAGACATTATTCCCGGATGAGATCGCGCACAGTCACACACCGTCCTTGCCAACTTGCCCCTTGCACGCGTCGCAGCCGCTCTGGTCGAGCTCCGCCCAGAAGGTGCAAACGACAGCGTTGCTTGCTGCGACGAACTTTTTGCCCTCGAGGTCGTAGTCGTCTTCTTCGCTGGTGGCTTCTTGGCAGTCGATTGGCTGAGAAGGGGGGCACGAGGTAGCCCATATCAGTTGAGCGTGTCCCAGAAAGAGGCAAGTAAACGTGGATCACCTCAACACCGCAGCCCTACTCGTCTTCTTCGTCGGCGCTGGCGCTGGCGCGGGCTCGTCGTCGTCGTCATCATCATCATCATCATCAAGTTCTATGACTTCTTCCGATTCGCTCGCAACAGCCTTCTTCCTACTTCCTTTCGCCGGCGCCTTCTTTGCAGGCGCTTTCGTTGCGGCGGTCGTCTTCTTCGAAGTCGTGGCCTTCTTTTTGGGAGGTGGCACATCATCTGATTGCGCTTCAAAATCCGACCCGGCCGCATCAACGTCCATCATCATCGAATCGACGGAAGCACCATCATCCGAGTCTTCCGCTCGAGCTTTGCCTTTACCCTGACAAATGGACACTACGGTTAGTATTGGAAGAGGTGTCGGGGACAATATAGATCGACCTTGGATTTCGCACTCTTCCCTGTCTTGGCCTGTTCTACGTAGTTCTGGTCATGCTGCTCCCTAACCTTGTTAACCTATAAAGCTCTGAGTGGCGGAGTATATAGGATGAGATATCTGCGAATGACAGACCACATCGTCGAGGTCAGCCTCGTCCAACCGTCCATTCGCTTGTACGCCTTTCATAAGCGCTCTCAACGTAGTCGACACGTGACTTTAAACAATTCATAAGTAATCCAAGACGAATAAGCACGACCCACTTTGATATCGCATGCGAATCATCCTTTTCGACAAATATTTGTATCGCGTCTGACATACCAGCCTCGCCAAGTAGCTGCAACTCTTGTGCTGCCAAGTACTCCTTGACGAGCGTATGCACCCGCACTTTGGATAGCTTTTCGGAAATAGAAAGCTCTGGATCGTCAATACTGAGCTCGGGTTCGTCGATCGTAACTTTGGCAGACCGTGTTGGTTTCTTGGCGCGATGAAAGACGAGGACGTCGCGTGGGTTTGCGATACGGCCTTGGAACTCTTGGCCGAAACGGATGGGGTTGGACATTTCACTGACGCCTGTGGTGTCCACCTAGAGAAAATGCGCGTTAGACAACGACCACGCGGAGAGCGTTTGAATGTTCCTTTAATCGAATGAGTGGTAACATCCGTGGCAGTTCCTCCTCTCCATCCTCGGCGGCCCTCTTGTTTCGGCCGTCCCATAGTTGATTGGCCTGTTCAATCAGCGCGTTGACCTGTTATGTTTACTTTTGATCAGAATAATTATCCTTGATCAAAGAGAAAATTGGTTCACTCGAGATTTTAGAAATTTGGACACAGCGATCTGATCATTGACATCAAACCCGTCCTCCTCGGCGGCCTCGTTGAGGACAAGGTCTTCCAGTACAAAAGGCCGAACCGTTCGCAAAGGTATAGGCTTCAACTGGAATTCTTTCCCCTGAATTTCCACCAACGCAACGTGTCTGCAAGGGAAAGGAATGCGTAGCCTGAGGACGGAACGCGGTTGGCACGTGGTGCACCATACTCACTTTTCGATCGATTCGCCATCAGCGAGGGAAGTGGCGACCGACGATCCAGGTTGCGTGATAAAATAGTTTTTCCCAGCAACGGATTCGGGTACGATGCGACAGTCGTGCTCGTGACCCCAGACAACGAGATCCACGTTGTCATCGAACATGCCTTCAGGAACCGACTCCTGGGGACCATGTCGCACACTGCCGCGCGGATGAAAATGACGTTCATGATAAGATTTCACAACAAAGTTCAATGTTAGCGCTCGTCATACCGATTTTGGTGAAGGAGCAATATATTGAACCATTCGTTCTTGTTTCGAGGCATGTACATGCGGACTCGGTTGCTCCGAAGCTCGAAATGCATGCGTTGGTCCTTGACGTTGCCCACGCCATATAAGCCAAGGAAAGTGCTGCCCTTGCGGAGGAGAACCGGCCTGATTGCGATGCCGGTCTGCTGCGCGTCAGCATTGGAGACGGGAAGGTCATACTTTCCCATATAGTTCAAAAGACCGGACACAGAGAGGACATCAAGGGCACACAGTGCGCCTTCCTAGAAAGCGTTGTCAACGGCATAGGGTATCACCCGGAGTGATACGTACTGGGCCGGCACCTTGTGGGTCGTCGTGATTGCCGTGGATTGAGAACACGGGGATACCAATGTTAAAATTAGGGTCTTCGTAGTTTATTGCTGGGAAACTAGGGATGGGTGAGCGTCAGGCAGTGGTATAAGGACTGCTTATGCGGCGTACTTGTAGCCTTCTGCCTTTCCTTCATTGGGGTCGCTCAAGAGTTCGAGTTGAACCGGCTTGTCGTTCAGCGTGTACTCGCGTAGGAGAGCGATTACCTGATAGAGGCAATCTCTGGATGGTCTGTTCTCATGGAACAAGTCACCAGCAAGGAGAATAAAGTCAACCTAGTTCAGCCCTGTCAGCGTTTTGGCCAACAATGATTGACATGGGGGTTCTCAAGTGGATGGCTTCGCACATATAGCGAGGAGCGAAGACAACCGCGCAAGCGAAGCTGAACTCACGTCATGCTTGACTGCCAATTGGAGGATCTCCTTGAACGTGTTGATAGAATCTTGGCCACGAATTGGATCTCGTTCTAGGTAACCAATGTGATTATCCGTTGCCAGTAGTATTCTCATTGTGTTGTCCGGTTCTTAAATGCATTCAACGTTTGAGGCTGAATCTATAAAGGGTGAAATCGAGCACTTGCCCAAGTTCCGAATAGTGGGCGGTGGAGGTACCGAATCTCGGCCATGATCTGACATGGCTAGAAGTTAACCTGGTCAAACCAAAGGAATTAGCAATGTCCACTGCTCGGAGACGGCAGTGATGGTGAGTGTGAATAATGTAACGCGACGCGCGCCACGCGCAGGGGCTCAGTCTCACGTGAGCGAACACGCCAAGTAGGCTTGGCTGTTCGGTTGCTGCGCTTTCGACACGACTACAATTTTGACGGTGGGCTGGACTTCAGGCACTCTAACTCTAGTTGCTAGGAATAGCTCAACGAATTCACCAAACGACCTCTCCATCTCCGTGCGCAGTCGAGCTATACGCACGTCTAACGATGTCTTCACAAAGTGGCGCCCGCGGGCAGCAGCAAAACAACCACCTCCTTGTGGTATGTCATGCGAGGTGCATGATGCTTGTCGAGAACTAAAGAAACCTCAGACGGGGACGGTGTTGTTTTATCTCGTGGCGGCATTGGCGGTACGTGATGCTTTGTCTCGGTCTGCCCCATTGCCAGCTCATCGCACTCTCGCAGATGGTCATGGCGTACGCTGATTTTCTATGCTCACACTGATGCCCGCTGAGGTACTTTAGGAATAAATGGGTGCTACAATCGACCTCGGCTCCGCTCTTTTTCCTGTTCACTCAGCTCACAATCGCTGTTGTCCTCTTTCTCGCTTCGCATGCGACAAAACTTGTACAGATCCCCCTGTTCATTGATGCACAACTCATCAAGGGACTTACGCCTATGGTCGCATTGAACGTCATCGGATTGAGGTAGGCTCGTCGCTGTGCCATACGTGCATCTGCCTGCTCACCCCTTCGCAGTTTTAGCAATTATACTCTCAAATATGTCGACGCCTCATTCTATCAAATTGCCCGTGGATTGTTACTCCCCTTCACCGTTGGGACTTCCTATATCTTCTTGAACGCACGCCCTTCCCTCCGTATCCTTATCTCGTGCTCAGTAGTCACCCTTGGTTTCTTCGTTGGCGTCTTCCTCGATTCCATACCGATTGCACTGCTTGGCATCGCATTTGGGGTCACCAGCTCCGCAATAACGGCGGTGCACTCTGTTGTGATCAAAAAGAGCCTTGATGTGGTTAAAGGCAGCGCCATGCACCTTTCCTGGTACACGAATTTGCTGAGTGCATTACTCATCATTCCCCTTATTGTCCTCGCGGGGGAGGTGCCTGCCATCACACGCCTCATCTTTGGGCCAGAAGAGATTGTTCCTGCTCCTGGTGAGCTTTCGGAACTGCACACATTTGTCTGGGGGTCTCTTATCACCGTAAGTGCCCAATCCACACTTGGAACGTTCGTTGACAATGAGTGGACATCGCAGGGTGTCATTGGGTTCTTGATGAGCCTTGCCAGTCTACTTTCTATCAAAGTGACGTCTCCGATTACGCACATGATCTCCTCTGCTGTTCGAGGCGTTGCTGCGTCGATGTTAGGGATGTGGCTATTTGGTGATGTGATCTCTACGCAAGTGTTCCACTGATGCACCGGCGAGTTCCCGAGCTAATCTGTTTGAGTGTAGTGGGCGCGCTTCTTCGATCGCAATCATTCTCGGAGGATCCATCTGGTACACCTGGTTGAAGAATGTGGAGTCGCAGACACCCAAAGCTGGCGAGAGGGACGGCAGCAAGTACGAGAGAGTACCACTAGAAGATGTCGAGGGAGGGAAGGTTAGCACGTCCCAGAAACCAGAGTAGACGGACGATGCTCGGATGGAAGGTTCTTATCTGCACCCATACCCCGTGCATTGTCCTGCTTTCGTGATAGCCGTGATTCTATAGAGGTGGTATAGTCACCACATTCCACAGTGTACGAGGTAGCTATTCCATTGATGGACCGTGGAAGAATCAGGTGGAACTCGGCAGATGTAGCGAGATCAAAGTGTGGTATGCATATCATCACCCATCCATGACATCCTTACCCCCCAACCACAACCCCCACTCGACCCACCAGCCGTCGAAACTACGATTAGCCTTCGACTGATTTGATACTTGGACTCGATATCTTTGCACTTTCACCCCTCATCTCCACTATGTTTGGGTGCTGTGTAGCTGGTAGACTCCTCCAGACCAACCTGCAACAGGTAGACGAGACGCACGCCCTGTTTGAGATTCCTGCTGCTGAGAAGGTCAACCATGTCTGCGTCTTTCTGTTGGGAACAGGTGAGGCATCTTCGCACATTCATCCGCCCAGCGCTGTAATTGACTCTCGGATGTAGTCCCATTCCCCGAAGGCTACGGTGCCACGGTGCACTTCTTTTGGCCAGGAAAAGGGTCTCGAATACTGGGCATGTACGTCCCGCGTTCCTATGCTCCCCCCCAAATCCCTGTCGTAAACACAACATTGAACTGACTCCCCTTCTCGATTCGGAATATAGGCTTTCCAATGAAAAACCCTCTGCGATATTTCGTCTCCGTTCCACGTTTTCTTCCGTGTCCAACCCGGGCTCTGGTATGAACACGCCGTCTGCGTTCACTTCCGCCGCGTCCACCACGACCGGTGACGTCACTGCCATCCTCGGATTTGCGGTCGAGCCCCTCGAGGCGGTCGCAGCCCAGATAGCAGCGCTCCCCACGACGACGATCAACGCGACATTGAACGCGGACGCCTTCCCGGTGGCGAAGCAGGTCGATCCCGGCGCACTGGCAGAGAGGATCGCGCGGCATTTGTTGAATTACGTGTCTGGGTTCGTGCCTTCGGGTGGGATGGGGCCAGAGAGTGTGGTATCGATGGGCGTCATCGCAAAATGGTATGAGAGCTTTATAAGTAAACTGAGAGCGGGGGGGACAGGCTTTTTAGAACGCGGGGAATAACGTTGAGCGTGTACGAATGGGTGGGGAAAGATCTGCTTTTATACTCTCCGGATCGTCCTTTCCGAATCGTTTTATACGACCAGTCGCCTCTCGGACCTCAGACTTGATTGTTCGACACGATACGGTTAAAATGTAGAATCAGTTTATGACTCACATCCCCATCGCCGGAACAGGGGTGCACCCGAAAGTAGTAAATACCCCCTCATGACCCATGTTAATTTTTGGCCAATACTCTCAACTCTACGGTAAGCCTAATACGACCTTAATCTTGTCTGTTTCAAAGAGCCGTGTCCTCATCTGCCAAAAGAATTGTGGACGCCTAGTATCACCTGGCCCGATTGTCCGGTATTGAGTCCTTGTTGACAGAATTTGACTCGCTCGGGAAATGATCGCCTCTTCGCCTCTCGCCGCCGTTGACATGGACGCCATATCCATTGCCGCGACCGACCTGAGACTGGAACCGGTGTATCTAGTTGCGTCTCCTTCACAGCGGTTGGATACGCTCAACTGCCCAACAACATCGTCAACTACGCCGTACATGTAAGTTCCCGAATCTTATCTTCTGGAAATGCGAGTGACCTCATAACGAGCTTCCTCGCCTCCTTGGTAAAGACCTCCGGGGTGCAAGTTGTCGGTCACTGATGCCAGGTGGCTCCAATGCATGACATTACCTCCTCAAATTCGATTCGGTATCCCCTAATGTCACCTGTCCTGTCATAATGTTTTTTTGGAGAACGGGTGCGACATCCGAGTCCGTGGAAAAATTAAAAATTAGTTGGGAGCTACGCTGCTATAGCTTGCGATTGAGAATGGCTGTCTCTCCATGGCTCAAATTATCCTGACGCAGCTCAAGGAGTCTCATAATGTCATCTTCATATCGTATGGTATGGATTCCCGAGGAGACAGTACGCTCCACCATCATTCCTACAGGGTTCGGGGAGATTGGAGGCTAGCCGACTTCATCAACAGAGTGGCTATGCTGCGAGGAGCGGGTTACAGCTTTGCGGGGAATGCGAACAGGCCAAATCATGCAGGGTTTACGCCACTCTGCATCATTTTTTGAAACGAGGAACTTTCTCATCGTACCGGGACCATCGCCTTGTGCGACCTCGAGGCCAGGTTCTCCGACGTGATACCCCTTTACCAGGATAACGTTGAATGGGCATCTCGTCAATCTTAGTAACGAGATGCTATCGAAGTATACCACTGTGCGTTATCTCAAGCGAAACTTACCTTTGACGACGTCACTTTGGTGGGACCAGATGCTAGGTACCCCACCGAGTTGTATTTGCCTGACAGCCTCGCGCGGTCCATCCCCGTGGGTGTCGTTTACCGCATTCGTTGCTTCTCACTTGGAACGATCGGTCCGCCGGTTGAATATACCTAATGTTATGCTTAAAGCGACATTTGGGTTAGACGTCACAACGCCACCTTTGGTGTGCCGATCTGTCTCGAACTGCGATACAACAATCCTTGATCTGCGCAGAACCGTATCTAATATGTGGGACACATACCCACCTTCCTAACCACGACATGAAACAAAGGACCTCGCAGTCGCGGAGTTAATGCCTGCGGATCTGCTCAGCGTGGAATTCGATCGTCATGTCAACGATGATCACTTTGAACTTGGATCCTTTCGGGTCGCAGTGTACTACTCGATTGGTCCGGGGAGGCCGGTTGAGATGCTAGATGCGAGGGTGAATTCTCGTATCCTTGGATGCTGCCCTTTCTATGGTACAGTCTCGTAGGTTGGGCGATGAGAACGTAAGAGCCCCTTCTGAAATGAACACGCGATACGGTGGCCACGTGGTGTGCTCCATCCTTGTACCGCCGTAGTTGTGTGCTCATTTCCGACGCCAGTGGGCCTACCAAATATTTGTATCGTGGCAAGGGAATATCGCGAGGCATCTCCGTCGGGGTACGTGGCCTGGGTCTGGAGAGAGATCTACGACACAGCGACGGCCCAATGAAGAGCAGGGAGAAGGGGTATTTGGAGAGGGTGGAAGACACTTGATCGTATGTTGCAGTGGATCCGGCTTGGTTCCTGGCTCTGGCTTGGTTTCTCTTGATGGTCCGATGCACGGCGGTGATATTCTAAACTTAATTTCTCTTGGGGGTTATAAAGCAGCATGATTTGCTGTCCTTCCCTCGACAGTCGTTTCAGGTTCCAGAGCTGACTTGGATGATTGATGATCCATAATCAACCTATAAGGCCAGCTTTAGGTGTCGAAAGGCACTGTGGCATCGGAGTGGCCGTCAGGGGCACATCCGAAAATGGAAAGTTAGCCAAGTTATAACAACCTCAACGTAAATTCAAACGACCGCGCACTCAAGTACTCATCGATCATCTTCTGCCAAAGAAGCATTTCGTCTCGTGCAAGGCTATTCGATCAGATAAAGTTGATGTCCGCCGCAGAGACAACGATGGAAAGCACTGCACAAAATCCGTCCCCCTCCTTGCATCCCCCGGGGTTGCAGGCTCTGATAGACGCATGGTTCAATGGCAATGGCCCTCCGAGAAAGCGCAAGAGAGAGCTGGAGGAAATGGCAAGTTGACTGGAGCAGTATATACTGAAGTCTGAAATCATCATTTTGGGACGACAATGACAGCAGACAACGGACGACTGGCTTTTCAACGTACCATTATATATTGGTTGGTGTAGTAGTGATCCAATAGACTTCATTTGGTTGCTTGGCAAGGTTCGAGTGTGTACTGTATCTGACAAGTTCAAGAAAACTAGGAATAGTATAGGGTGTCACAGCCAGAAAATCAGCACTGGCGAGGTTGTTTGTACACATTTGCAAATTCCTGGTTCACTAGTACTCTGCCGTCGTCAGTGATCTTCTAGAACAGAGTAGCGGACAACGGGACATTGGTATATTTCTGTTGCGACAGTGACTAAACAGCTGTTATGGATCTCGAAGAGTGACTGACATTCTTCGTTTTCCGACCTGACTATGCACAGCGGGTCAGGTGCTACCCGATAGCCCCGCGGACCTGTCGGACCGACGGCGATGTGCGACGGGACCGCACGAGCGGCCAATCATCGTGGTTGACGCATCTAGTGAGTTCGAGGACTTGTCCAAATTACCTGATGCGGTCGTGAAACCATCCCAGGGACGTTGCCGTTTGTTCGCTATGAGTCGGACATTGCATGTTGCGAAGGAAAGCCTTTATCGACCTGCCTTCGATCTCCGTGAACAACGGGAATGATGCGCGAAATGAAATGTACTCGTACCGCCGGCGTGACGCCAGAGGAACTTGAATATGTATCTAGGATCGCGACCACGCCTCAAGCTGAAGGTCCTTATGTAGTGTCCGCATAGGAGTGGAATAACTAGGAAAGTAAGAGTCCAAGACAATTTATCCTCGCTAGCCTGATGTTGGACCATCCAGCGTCATTAGGTTCCTTCATGCTCCGTTATCTTTGGTAAGGCCGCGAGGTTAGCGCACGTTACATCTTCCTGGACAATTAATTTTCATCGACATCACAACTCCGTGCACTTACGACCGGAAAAACAGTCATTCAGAAATCGCTCCACCCAGGGCTGGTGCAAGGTGAGACTGGGATGGCTCCCTCCCGAAGATTACCGGACGTCAACGTCGAGCGTCCTATCCACACCCAACTGGGCGCACGGAAAGGTCACCCTTGCAGCCGCCGCACGAAACGGATTTCATGAAACGCCGAAAAACCAAGAACCACTCGTCAAAGTTTTGCTGGAAATGGTTCTGTTGTTCCAGGGGATACTATCCATTCTGTCATTCGATGCTGCTGGAGCAGCTCCCGTGAATCTGTCATCGTCCACATCCCGCTGAAGCACGGAGCAGATCTTCAGTGCTTGGCTGCTGGTTCAAGGCATGAGTTGTTTGCGTTTGTCAGGAAAATCATTTACTCATGCCGAGAGCTGATAATGTTAGTTGTTTCATTACAACAAACCATAAGGCACATTGGTGCCAGTATATGCTAAATAGGCTTAAGACGAAGAAATTAAATACAAAGAACCATACTGAAATGCGTCAGTTTGCAAGCCGGATGTGAGTTGGCGTCACATCAGATGGGTTGGTCTTACGAACCCTGGGAGCTATCAACCATAACTCAGGGTTCGGACGAAGCAATTAATATGGCTTCTGCTGCTGTGCCAATGCGAGACCCATCAGCATGGGACAACAAGGAATAGATGAGCTCACTAGTACTGTCGGGCTGAGACTCCGCCGCCTGGGGCTCTGCATGCTTCAATTTCTTTCGCGTGCGAATGATGATATGTTTCGAGTCCCCTGCCACAGCCCTTTGAGACCGCCACTGTAGTGACTTTTGACGAATTCTCCACAATTCGTCTGGCAGAGTGAACGGGCTCGGATGCCGCAATGGCATGACGGGAGGAGGTAGATTTGGTAGTGAACCTGTGAGCAGACGTTTTGGCAGCACGAGTTGAAAAGTTTCAACTATAGCTGGGACTAAAGTCCATTGCCCTCCGTGCTGTCCACGAGCGAGCCTGACAGTGATAAAGGACAAGTCCGTGCAGGTCGAGAATCAGGATACCATTTGTTGCAAGGTTGAAGCTGATGAGCAAATTGAACTGTCGTCGAGGTGGACACATCCACTGACCTTCAAGTTTCGAATCATTCAAATGTTCTGCAACGGGACGAGATCGGGAGAAAGTGTAGTCAATCGTTACAAGAGTGGACTGACAACAAGAGACTGGTCGTTGCGTATGAAATGCGGAAGTCAGAGTGGTGAGCGCTATTCAAAGTCCCCTAGTCACCGGCGCTCCTCGGAGCTCACGCCTTCACGACCACCAATACCCTTGCAAACCCGTACACCGTTTGCACAAGTAGTACGTTGTGTCGGCATTTCATTTGGAACTGCACCTGTACCCGTGTGCAACCCTAGTAATCGCATGCTGAGCTGAGTCGACACCGCTGGTGGGTCGTGTGGGTTGTGGATCACTGAATGAAGGCGAGCACGACATGATCGGAGCGCAACGGCAGCAACGAACGCCGGACGGGAACCACCTGTGGATCCTGGAGGCCTGCAGGGGTGGTCCCAGAAGCCAAGGAACTCGAAGAGCCGGTCAGATGAGGCAAGACCGCTCATCGTAGAGTGGGAGTTGTGGGAACGATAAACCGGTATAGAATCCTACAAGCAGGGAGTGTTCTTGCAGGATCAGTGTATCCTCGAGATGCTGCTTGATGGATCATGAGCGCAATAGCGCTCAAAACACGCTGGCACTAGTCTGGGACGTCTATGAGGCGAGCCGTCGATTGACTCCCTAAATGCCATGATAATGCAGTAGCGAGTACTGGAACAGGCCGATTAGGTCCCAGCCTGAGTTTGAAAACCTTGTCTGAGGTTGAAATTACCACTAAAGCAGTCGTTCTAGTACACTAGGTCACAGTACAAAAGAGTAGCATGCCTGAGTTTTAAAACATAGTCTGGGTTTAAAGTTAACACAGCAGTAGCTTATAGTTCCAGTACACTAGTGGTACAAAAAGTGTAGCACATGCACAATTAATTAATTAAATTAATATTTTGGCGGACCCTACAGCCTGGGAATTCCGTGACAGTCGTCCCCCGCACCAAGTGGCTTGTGCACATTGTCGTTGATTGAGACCATTTCGCTCAGTACACGGCGATGAAGGCTGCGACCGAATCGTTACTCGGGCAAGATCCAACCCCAACTGGCAGAATGAAACATTGTAGGGAACCTCAGTCACGTTTGCCGACGTCCCCGCTCGACTTCCATCTTTTCGCGTTTCAATGCCATCACAGACTCTGCGCCGCGTTATGCTTGCACGGTGAGACCGACCACCGAGGCCCGGGAACGCGGCGCATCGGCGGCTCGCCGAGGGTGCTTTCGGGAGCGCGAACTAATGTAGCCGAGGCACCTGATATGTGTGCAGGGTTAATCCGTCCCCGCGTCGCAAAAGAGCCTGCAGACACAGAGGATATCACCTGGAACGGCGGTCCCGTTGCGTACCGTCCCGGGAATGACCGCGCCAAATCTTGTGGGGAAGGACAGCGAGCGACACGGAACGTGCGTTCCATTTTTTATATCTTGTTCGGGAAAGGACCAGGAAAAAATGGAAATAGGTCCCGAGGCTAGGTATAATCCGGGCGCTAATAGTGGTGACTAAATCGCCAATCTTGCAATTTCGGACTTGATCGTTTACGGCAAACATTCGACAGCACTGGCAGCGGCCCACTCACACACCAAAACATAGACGACAGCACTTGAAACCCACGATCAGCGGTCGGAAGAGACCTGCATGTGATACACGGAAGGGCGACCCTAAGGTTCGCAAGGTTCCACCGCTTTGTCTTTACCCGCTCAGTTCTTGAATTTTAGATAATATTAATTGTATGGATACTGGTAGTGGGCCACATCTCGTTTGCGGCATTCAACGTATATAATGGGTTCCGACTCTCGCCTATCCGTTTCCCGAACACCTGCCTCTACTAATCTCTGTTGTGAGTTGTGCTGAATTCCAATCAACCCAATCTCTAGAGTCTAGATGACCGTTTGCAATCCCAGTTGAATCAATATGTCTTCTAAGGTCAACTACCCTGGTACCATCGCCCGATGGCTTCCCAAGGACCCCAGGGGCATCATCCGGATGTACCAAAGCAACTTGCTCGCTCAGCTCGTCAAGAAGGGTGTCTGCACGCCAGCAGGCGATGTTGACGAGAAGCAACTTTCTCCTGTCATTTTCGAGTTCAAGAAATTGATCGAGGAGGACGGCGAGATATCCAGGGACTTCTATGAGATGTTCGACCAGGCTCGTCCTAACCCGGACTCTAACCAACTCTTGGTAAGCGTCTAGCGTAGCAATTACTGATCGTATGCACCCCACTGACGTTGATTGTTTTTCGTCGTGGTTAGACCATGAACTACATGCAGCTCCTCGCTGTTCTCGATAGGACCATCACTATGGCGCCAACTTACAGCTACACCAGCCCTCTCGTGAGCGGCGTCCCAATGTATGGCGTCCTTGCTCCTTTCTGCAACACTCCGGCTGGCTACCGCGCATTCACTAATCCCAAAGTGAACCAAATTTTCCATAAGATCTTTGACGAGTGGACCAGGTTCCTCGTCTCTCCAGCGTCACGCAACGTCTTGGTCAATACAGAGGGTGGCTGGTTTAGCCCCGATGCGCTACAGGTACAGGACGACCGCCTTGGCACACCTTTTGTGCAGGCGTGGGTGTGCTCTCCCGACCAACCTCACATGGGCTTCAAGTCCTGGGACGACTTCTTTGGTAGACGCTTCAGAGAAGGTGTCCGTCCCACCTTTGCGCCGGACAACCCCGAGTTCATCAACGCCGCCTGCGAAGCAATCACATACCGTGTCGCCACGGACGTGCAAGCGACGGACGAGTTCTGGCTCAAGGAAATGCCCTACTCCCTCAACAATATCCTCAACTTCGACCCGCTTGCGTCCAAGTTAGTCGGGGGGACCATCTTCCAGGCGATACTCAGCTCTCTGGACTATCACCGTTGGCACAGTCCCGTCGATGGACGCGTTGTTAAGACGTGCGTTGTACCCGGCACGTACTACGCCGCGCGTCTGGACGACGATCCGGACCCAGATGTCATCTCCCGTTCGCAGGCCTTTGTCACCGCCATCTCAACGCGCGCGCTCATCTTCATCGAGTCGGACAACCCGAATATCGGGTTGATGTGTTTCGTAGGGGTCGGTCTCGGAGAAGTTTCAACGACCAAGGTAATAGCGAAGGAAGGGGATCGGCTCAAGAAGGGGGACGAGATCGGGTCGTTTCACTTTGGCGGGTCGACGCATTTGTTGATATTCCGACCCGAGACCAAGTTGACGCTGTTGCCTGGTCCTGAGAATCCGAATGAGGCGAGGAAGGTTGGCTCGTTGTTGTTCCATGTGGATAATGATCCCTTCGCGAAATTATCGGCCGTCAGAACCAGAGAATACTTGCTATGATCTTGGATATCAAATGGTACATAGTACAACTTGAATGATAGCCAACGCTTAGATAATCACGCACTATGTACTATGTACATACACGCCCAAAATAAGCTGACATTCATACCTCCGTGCTACAGACAGTATAGTTTCTTTCTACAATATTGAGCCGTCGATCAGTATTGACTTTTGTCTGTACCTACTTAGAGCTGTATTCACAGCGTAGTTGGCCAATTAATCACTCTTAACTGTCATTTCGTGCTGTAATTTTACTCCCAAAAACACTGTCCTTCATGATCCTCCTTCAAGAAAGGGCTACAAGTTGCGAGGGATCCAGCGGGGGATCAGAGAGTCACCTGAGAAGCTAAAATTGATAGAAAATTGATCTAAAACCTCGAAAGGAGTAAAGAAGCGAGATCATGCTTTATGAGGGGCCGGACTGGACAAAAATAAATAATCTAGTTTTCGTTGGATGTTTTTGCATTATGGTCAAAATCTTTTGGATTTTGGAAAAGATGAACCAATAAAGAAGCTTGGGTATGACGGTCCCAGCTGGACAAAATAGAATAGAAAAAAATCTGCGTAAACGATAATGATTTTGGACGTACGGGTTGAATACTGCAATAATTACAGTGATAATATTGATAGAAAATAAAATACAATGGCTTTCAAGATTTCGCAAATGGTTTTCGGATTTTAGAAAAGCACAAGAGAAACACGGAGCTGACTATTCGTGGGAAAACATCGCTGTACATGTCTGCAATGCTCTAATCCAGAGCTCCCGCTTCGCCTCTGTTGACCTTGACCTTGCAAAAGGCAACAGACTGAGTTGATGATCGAGACATGCAACCTGCTTCAGGAACATTGATGTTTGAGAGGTTGCAGGGTTTATGCATAACGAATGGATTGTAGCCGGATTGGTCGGCAACGTTGTGCTGATTGTGATGTTGTCGGAGGATGTCAAGGAGGATGTGCACGTCGTCAATCGCCTCCTATATGCTGCAAGATCATGCATACCCCTTCAAATCCTTGGAAGTCATTTTCTAGCATCTCGGAAAACATATCCTTGTGGCTAGGTGCTGATTACGAGTTGTCTGACACTGTAATCTACATAGTATCGGTATGATATAATAAATCACGTGACTACCCGGACCGAGCCGATCCGACTATCTACTTCTCTATTGGTTTATCTTTTCCAAAATCCAAACATTTTTGACCGTAATGCAAAAAACATTCATGAAAACTAGATTATTTATTTTTGTCCAGTCCGGCCCCTCATAATGCTTGCGTCAAGCGAATCTGCATACTAGTAGATGCAGTATAACTGTATAACGTCCGACAGGAAGAAGGAAACGCAGGCTGGACACACAACGGGGTAAACCGTAAGTTGCAATATCTAGGACGGACCTAAATGGGTGTTTTCAACGCACACTGGAATGATGAAGATGATTTGGGACGGAGCTCTTGTCAAAGACGCAACCGGGCGCGAAGGATTATCCTTTGCAAGCTCACTATCTAGCGAACCTCCACGCTTTCTTGTTCAAGCGCAGTATGCCTCTAATCCAAATCGCATTACATAAGCCTGTACATGTCTCTCTCTTGCGCACTTGAACGCGTCTCAGGCTGGCGGCGGGGCTCCGCCAGCTTGAGGTATGCTATAGTGCCCTTGCATGGCGGTCGGTATTACTCCACTAAGTCCGACTTCGTGCGCATTGTCGAAGTTGGCCCGCGTGATGGCCTCCAGAACGAACCACGGCCGATCCCTCCTCCCATCAAAGCAGAACTGATCAACCGGCTCGGGCAAGCTGGAATGCGAAACATTGAAGCAGGCAGCTTCGTCAGCCCGAAATGGGTACCTCAGGTCCGTCACTCACACCCTTGTCACTTGTATACTGTCCTGATCCACCGTGGTGCGTATATGACAACAGATGGCAGGGACAGCAGAGGTCCTTTCTCTAATTGATCCCATTCCACACACTGAACTCTCAGTACTCGTTCCAAACCGCAAAGGTCTCGACGAAGTCTTCCGCATTCTCTCCGCTTCCACCTCCCCCGCCGCGAAGCCTCCACCGCTGGTTACTGAAGTGGCGATATTCACTGCCGCGACGGACGCATTCTCACGGGCGAATACCAATGTCACAATATCGGAGTCCTTGGCACGCCTTGAACCCGTGGCCCGTGCCGCCCGTGCTAAGGGACTCCACGTACGCGGTTATGTTTCGGTCATCGTCACATGTCCATATTCGGGACGCGTGGATCCGCGGAGGGTGCGAGACGTCTCAAGGGAGCTGCTCCAAATGGGCTGTTATGAGGTCAGTTTGGGGGATACCACGGGCACTGGCACGCCAGCCAGCGTCCGCGCAGTACTGGAAGAAGTCTGTAAGGAAATAGACCCAAGCAAGCTTGCTGGACATGTGAGTGCCTTTGTATCTCTGCATTCCTGTATCGGCATCGATTGTGTGCAACTTGGTTTACAACGTCCCGAGTAGTTTCACGACACGAACGGAACGGCACTTGCGAATATATTCACCGCGCTTGATATGGGCTTGCGCTCGTTCGATGCCTCGGTCGGCGGACTCGGCGGGTGTCCTTATTCCCCCGGGGCTACGGGGAACGTTGCCACAGAGGATGTCGTGTACGCCCTCACAGGAGAGTCTCTCTACGGTGACATCGGAGAGTCATACTCTGGTCAGCCAATCTCCCTCTTGAACCATTCCATGCTAATCTCCTTCCCTGTCTCTCAGCACCTTCACGAGCATTATCGTCCACTCTGAGTCTGACTCCGAAGTGGGACGTTGGCCCGGTATCTCTTCCGTTGCTTGCAGAAACAGGTGCTTGGATTTCTGAGATCCTCGGGAGGGAGAACACGAGTCGGGCAGGGCGTGCTTACCTCGCTCGAAAACGCCGGGAACAGCAGCTGGCCGAAAAGGCACAAGCACAGGCGAAGCTTTGAGTTGGCGAGTGACTGGACACACATTGAGCAAATGTTGAGTGCACCGTACCGTTGATAGAGACCGGGTCGCAACCTCCTGGCCTTATCGGTAATTTCTATATTTCCATTTTGTAGTTCAAGGGCATTGCATGCATTCTTGCTATCCAACACAGGAAACTATACGATCCTCGCTTTTTTTCTTCAAATCCAGAAATCTGAAACAACAACTAACCAATTGCTACTGTCGATGCATGAAGCCCACTTTCACCGATTGCCCAAGACCTGTCCCTTGAGCTGGTCACCTTGACAAACCGGATCGTTTCGTCGAGTTGAGTTTTCGACACCAGTGTTCTACTCATTTCATCGGGGCCTCCCGCCGTTATATTTTATGGTCACCCACATTCCGTAGTTAAAGGCTCGGGGTCACTCCGCGGAGCTGCCGGCCGACATCGTCAACACACTGTACGTACTACCTTTCAGTAGCCGCTTCGCCAGGGGTACGTATGTAGGTGCTCTGTTCCACTGCGGAGGAACTACGGTCCAAGCTGTCGATCAGTAACTCCATGATAACGCGTTCATTGTCTCCTCGAGTTCAATTCGAGGATACTTCCTGCCTTACATCACGCTGCGGGACTCCTCTTGGAGTTGGAGAATGGATGCGATCTTCGCGCCACTAACTCATGCGAGGCCACATTTGCAACTTGTGATCGAGAATGGCCACCTCTCCACTGCTCAAATGATCCTGTTTCCCGTTCACTTTACATGTTGATGTGCCATACACTGCAGTGTGGATAACACAAGGAAGTGGTATCTTCCTTCGTCTTCGCTACGAGATTCGCAGACGGGGACATTTCCAATCCAACGTGGCCGAGTTCACAGTGGACGGAGTGACCTTGTGAAAGATATCAACGTTAGGCTGAATCACAAGGCTTTTAGTGCTCTGTCTCATCCTCGGGCCCAACAACTCTTTTCTGAGTCTGTGCACGACTGTTTCCTTTTCGCTTTTCCTCGGAGCTAGGTTCTGTGACGTGGCCCCATCTATTTGTGCATTCGTTGAAATGGCTCGAACGGCGAGACTGAAGAGGTGTCAGAGTTTCTGACGGATGCTTGGATAGTCGAGGATCGCAGGTCAGTCCGATCGCGAGTGATGTTCAAGTGGGACGTCCCGGAAGTACGAGTCTGCGTAGGTGTGTCGCAGCGGAGCCGATGGATGTCTTGGTTCGTCTTGGGGACTTGTTGAGGGTATACGCGGACTTCTTGGGGGATAGCGCTTACTGTTTCTCATGGAGGAGAGGTCACCGGTCACCTATTGTCTCTGTAGCCTAGGACCTGGGTAGTAAGCGGCTATTTACTTAAGTTCAACGTCCGCGCCGTTTCTCGGGTTATAGCTGAGCTACGTATTCTGGTCCGCATGAGGCTTTTGTCGATGACTCTCGGTGGGCTTGCCTAATAATGTTCTTCTTGATGTCGTCGAGAAGTTGAATCGTCGCAGGTACTAATCGGCTAATTACAAGCACCTGGTTCTGGTTCGATCTAAACTCCGCCATTCTTCGGAGTGTCGGAACCTGTCCTCGAGCTCATTGGGGATACGACATATTTAAGCAGCTGGCAAGCTTCACTTTGTTTTTTTTTCACGAGAACGAATATGAATTTCGTTTCCTTCGGTATGCAGGTAGTTTCACGGGAAACTCGTGCTCGAGGTTTCCACAGTGTGTTTCTAGGTACTGGTGTGGATGTCGATTTCTCGAAGCGTATATTGGCCCTTGTAGGCCACTTTATGGGAGGTCCTGTAGCGTGAGTCCAGTGGTCAGTTTCATCAATTTCTTCCATTAGCAGCTCACTTTAGTTCGTCCCGAGCATTTTGGCAACCACATACTATCCATCGCTCAAAATTTCATCGTTACATCCGCTCGAGCCGAGCTTGTAAGGAGAGGAGGGCCAGAGGTAGCTTTTTTTCCTCCCTGAAGTGGTGGACAAACTGAGGGATATCAGGTCCAGCTCAGAGGAGGCGTTTCAGGCGGTAAGAATGCGACCAAAGTTGCGTATATGGGACGAACGTATCATCAAGATATTCGTTGTGAGCTTCATTTCTCCTGGTCCTCACCTTAATATATGACCGGTCTTGTCGTGGGTAGCCGCTTGGGTACTTTCCCCCCGTCTTGAAGCAAATTCAACAAACATCACGTATGGTACAGTCACGGATTCGATGTGAGTATGGTTATCGGGCTTATGCCACGGCGAAGAACTGTTTTTGATACCCCCCCTGAAACGACATGAAGCATGTCTTCCTGCCAGTCATGTGATCTGTGTCACAGGTCCTGTTCTTTTTCGAGCGTGACAAGGGTACATGGGGCAAGACATATGGTACATGTTCATCCCCCGTATCTCCGAATCGCATTCCCTTGCTGACTACAAGGTACGCATACCATTACATCTTAGACTCAGCCTGATGCCGTCGCGCACGTCATCTGGAAATCATTGACCCAGTCTCACGTACGCTCCCCTAAGGATACCGACGCGGCGAAGCTGTTGGCGTCTCGTAGAGTTTATTTCCTCTTTTGGTGTGTTATATACCTTTTTTTGAAGTTTGTGGATTTTCTCAATAGAAGATGGGAAGATTCACTGTCCCCCCGGGAACCCGGAACACCTCGTCGGGTGGGCAGACGGATTTGCATCCACCACATTTTGTTAACGAGGAGGTGGGTTCCCATGAACTGGGAGTTTCATACACAGTTGATATACACATACATGCTCCACACATGCACTTGTCATGCCTCGATCGATCATATGTGGTCATCC
>JBBPNY010000208.1:0-29991 GCA_038091165.1 Rubroboletus pulcherrimus
ATCTCCTGCGCAAAGATGCGACGATGACCGAGCCGCTCTCGCAAATCCCGCCCGTTGCGCCTCAGGACAAAACCGGGACGTCTATGCGCATGCTCATCCATGACACCCAGGTCAACCTCGAAAAGTTCTCCACCCGACTCGACGGCCTCTTGGAGCGCGTCGACGACTGTAGAGCCCAGGTCGTGAATGCGAACAAGCTACTCGACGTCGAACGCGACAAGGTGCTCACCGAGATACTCCAAATAGGTATGCTGGCGTGTTACGTTGGGGTCGCGGTTGCTCACGCCTCGATGAAGCGAATAGATGCCAGTCAGAGATGAAGGCGCACGTCGGGACACCCGCGCAAGCGCCCGCCCTCGATCTCGTCCACGTCGCACAGGTCTCAACAGAAAAGTCCGTGCAGGCATTGGAAAAGCGCATAGATGCGCTTCAAGCAGTTCGTACGTGGGTATCACGCGACGATTGTACTGACCAGTCTGCATAGCTCCTCCAGACGTACGTACATGCGATGCAGTCCATCCAGGATCAGCAGAACACCCTGATTGGCGCTGTTATCCCGCTCGTTCCCATCCTTCACGGTGTTCCTCTCCAGATCGACCAGATCAAGGCAACGCTGTCTGACATGGTGACAAATGCGGTGACGACGATGACGAAAAGTATCGAGAACGTCCGATCGACGCTGGTTGCCGAGTTCGCGCATGGACATGGACGCGCGGGGTCTTCGATTCGGTTAGGGTCCTCGAGCAAGTCAATGTCCGGTTCGCGGCGCAAGCGATCGAATGCGTCGGTGCTTGGTCCTCAAGAAATCCGTGTCCCTGTTTCCTCGCCCTTGGATAATCGCGGTCACGGGGGACCTCACCTCAGCCTCAAACGGGCCCGCGTCGAAGGAGCGACGCATCACGCGGGAAACGCTCAAGTGCCTCGAAAATTGTCACGTTTAGCACTGCCTCTGACAAATTTAGGCGATCCACCTCTTCTGCAGACGCCCCGAACGCCTAGACAGCCGCTTGCTGACTTGCCCTTGCCTTCAGGCAGCGATACCCCAAGGATTCAACACCACATAGCAAGCCATGTGAATTCGACGTCGCGCGGATATATGCGCCGGCTCGAGACTCTTCCGGCCGCCGGTGGTCCTTCAACCATCCCAACGCTGATGTCAAGGCTACCCCTTCACCCTTTCGAGCACGCTCGCCCTGACTTACAGGGTCCGACGATCACTCGACGACGCTCTGTAGCACTAAACGATACGCCTTTGGCCATCGACAAGCCCGCCGTGGGGTTACCGAGCACAGCTGGACCATCGGATCAGGATGCCCTCTCGAAGGTCATCAAGATCGAGGATTTGGAACCGGACTTGACCGGTGCCTTTTCTATTTATTCCTCTCCACTATTTTCACCCTCATCTGTGCCACTTGCGACACGTCACGATCCGAACGAAACAAGCGCGAATATGGCCCCCTCTACGCAACAGCATTTGCGACTGCGAGACGACATGCCGGATGCTCCTCTATCAGAACCTGTCCAAGTTCCCCCGCCTTCATCCGACCCTTTCTCCTCGAATCCCGATGCATCGCCACCTAAATCGATGAGCCTGCGCGACCGCCGAGCGCAAATGTCCAGGGTAAGTCGAAAGAGTGTTCAAAATTTACCTCGGCGTTTTCGTACGACGTGACACTTTTTTTTTTTTTTCTAGTTTGGGCGAACGGAAACTCGACGCTTTATTCCGTTGGCGCCGTGGTCGGATGAGGAAGATTGAACGTTGAATACATAAAATAAGCATTTATTGGCCAATCAACGTCGTTGCATTTCGCCGGTTACGCCGTGAAAAGACCCCGTCGTTACGCATAATTAGTAGTTACTTTATGTGCATGTTGTTTTCTTATCGAGTTTGAGATGTTTTGTGATGGCCTCTGCTGGTCGACCATGTCTGGGACTTTTCGGTTGCACCGCGCTGATATCGACTCACCACCACCACACACACACAACTTCCCAACGACATGGCGGATATACAACCCGCGCTCGCACCTCAACCAGAAGAAGACGCGAGCACTGCCCATGAGGCGACCCCGCCCGAGCCAACCCCGCCCGCACCGATCACCGAACAGGAAGTGGGAGAGTACAGAGAACAAGACCGTTTCCTCCCCGTAAGGCCCGACTCGTCATCTCTTTTCTACGTACAGTCCTTTCCACTCTCCACATTCCGAGTCGAGACATGTATCGCTCACCCAAACCACTCACCCCCACTCCCCCCACCAGATCGCCAACGTCTCCCGTATCATGAAACAATCCGTCCCTTCCACCGCCAAAATCGCCAAAGACGCCAAAGAATGCGTCCAGGAATGCGTCTCCGAATTCATCAGCTTCATCACCTCGGAAGCCGCCGAAAAATGCCACATGGAGAAACGTAAGACGATCGGGGGGGAGGATATATTGTATGCCATGGCTACGCTGGGGTTTGAGAATTATGCGGAGACGCTCAAGATTCATTTGGCAAAGTTGAGGCAGGTGGGTGTTGCGTGTCGTGGTCTTCTCTTTCGTTTCCTTTTTTCTTTTTGCGTTTACTCGTTGGCGTCCTCCATGTTCATATTTCCTGATTTTTCGTTTGTTGTAGCATCAAGCAGGGAGCTCGTCACATCCACACGCGGGTCATGGAGACGACGGCTGAGCGCTGAGAGAGACCGATAAAGAAAGAGAGGAAGATGAGTTTTCACCAGACTGGTTGTGTTTTCCATCTTGTATTCCATCACGTTGTATTCGGAACAGCCAGTATTCCCGCTCTGTACTACGCTATAACTCGCTCTTGGAACGCAACATACATACACACACTCCCATCCGAGAGAGACGCACGTCGTCGAGTTCCCTTCATACATCCTTGACTTGCTCCTCGAGCCAATCCCAAAGCTTCTTGCCACGCTCGGGGTCTTGTGTCTCCTCCAAAGGCGTGCCGACGCGTGCCCAAGGGACGAGGTACTCGAAAGACGTTCAGTACCCTGCGCGAACGCGCGACACGAACAGCAAACCTACTTTACCGCCAAGTGCCGCTGCCTCTGGCATCGTCCCAGCAAACAACTGCGTCAACACGCCATAAGATGTATCATACAGCACCGTGTGATTCTGCCCCCAATCGTGTCATGCGTCAGTTCACGATGCACCATCGAGCGGCACAGAAATTGTCAACGTACGATGACGGTTTGCACAAACGAAGGGAGGTGGCGCTGGAGATCCGTTTTGATGTTCCCGGGGTTGAGAGAGGTGGATACGATGCCTTGATCGCCGTACCGCCGTGCGAGCTCTAGCGCCATCACCACGTTTCCCTGTCGTTCGTGGTCATACCATGTCATGTCGATCGCCAGAGAGTGAAGTTTCGGGACGTACGAATTTGCTCTGGCAGTAGAGCGCGTTGCTGTCGTGTTTTCGTCGCTCCGGCGAGTCTTTGAACGTGTCAAAGTCGAGGTGACCAAAGAGATGACCGGACGAAGAAGTAGTGACGATGCGGGCCTTGCCGTCTGAGGTCCTCTTGGCGGTGGCAATCATCGTCGGGAGGAGAAGTTTGGTAAAGTAGAAGTGCCCTGTGCGGAGAGTGGGGAGAGTTGGTGGGATGCCTTGGATAGTAGAAGATGGGATGGGGAGGGGGAGGGGAGGACGTACCTAGGACGTTCGTTCCGAATTGGAGATCATATCCGTCTGCCGTGAGCCGTTCGACGGGGGGAAACATGACGCCGCTGCCAGAACCGACATTCTGTTTCTATCCACAGTAAGTGTGATCTCGAATGGTCTACTTACGCGTTGTTGAACAGCACATGGAGCTGCGTTTCTTTTCTGTAGAACGTCGCGCGCGCCGTATCAAAATTCATTAGTACTAGCGATGGCTCGGGGCGAGAAGAGCACACGAACCTCAAGAATTCTTCCGCAGCTGCTTTGACTGCCTTCAAGTTCGCGAGATCAAGGTTCAAAAAGATGGCGTCGTTGCCTGTTTCTTGTTTAAGCTGGCGGATCGTGTCTTCCGCCTGCGTTTGGTTTCGCGCGGCGATGTAGACTCTTGCACCGTGGGTGAGGAGAACCTGTTGACATGGGACAACAGAACATGAGATGATACATGCCACGTACCCTGGCGGTCTCCTTCCCAATACCGGCGCTGGCGCCGGTTACAATGATGACTTTGCCCGTGAGATCAGGGATGTCTTGCACTTTGAAAGTGGGTTTGGGAGGGAAAGCCTCGCAGATCCAGGACTTGAGTCCAGTCATGACGGGGTAGAGAGTTGAAACGTTTACTGTGGCCTAATAGCGCGAGATTCGAAGTATAAGAAGGCGGTTGGACGTTGTTGCGACAGTCTTTATGGATCACAGTGGTGGGCCGGAGAGGCTAGGTTCACTATCTTTGGTGGCTGCGGAATGTCAAAGTTGCAGACGTCAGAATGCGATCGCGTACCAATTAATATTATCATCATTACGGACACTTACTGGACTTGAAAGCTTGAGTTATCATATGAAACACGGCACCACGTCTAATAGCAGTGCACAGTTTTACCCCTTTAGAAAGGTTTTCGGGTGTGCGAATCACAAAACTGTGCTCACCGTTGCGAATATGGGACTAAGCTGAGTATTCGGTGGTACTTCCGTTGTTTCGACACCCCACCGGAATATTACCTAATCCAAAGCCATTAAAATTCTACTGATACACAGGACCAAACAACATACAACATGTGCATGCACACAGACGAGGACGTTACACGCATGCTCGTGCTCAGTAACTCCGGTTCTTACCTTCGCCCTCACCTGCCCTCGTGCTTGCTCACTTGCCCTCATCTTCCCTGTCGCTCATCCTCGGTTTCATGTGTACGCACACCCGCTCACCCGCCTCCGGTTTCGCGTCACTACATGCGAGCAGTGTACGGTGTACCGACGATCTCTGCCTGTGTGTGAACGCGAGCATGCGCAGATACACAGACTCGGAGTGATGCTGTCCGACGACAATGCTGATGTCTTCAAGTTCTAACGTTACGTGTAGGTCGAGTACTAGTAGTAGAATGGCTCCTGTGGCTCTGTTCTATTTTCAAACCATTTCCTATCTATGTGATTCGACATCAAATTGTCAGGCTATCGAATCTACAGAGTGGGTGGCTTCAATATGAGGAATTTCCGGGCGAGGAAATGGCAATATGCTATATGAGACAACCAAATTATAACTCTCATCTTGCTCTCATCTGTCTCGGTTTGTCGAGTAAATATTCATGGTCAGTTCTGCAAGAAGAATATTCTCTTGTCGAGCGATTACAAGTCCCTTATGTTCTCACATCGACGATAGAGTAATTTCCACATCCGACGCATCGACAGTATCTGTCTGTCGTCCACTAGCACACCAAGGCTTCACTACCGTGACACATCTCAAGCACTTCAAGAACTTCTAGATACGAAGACAACGAGGTGAAGTTGACCTGGCCAACTGAAATATCTCAGCATGTCTCGTTCGTTGCGTAAAAAAAGGCTTACCTTTCTGAATGTAGTGGGCAAATGGTACGACTAGGCTGCTGCCGCTAGTGGATGCCGCTGGCAGGCAGATTGCTGCCAGGTAGGCCGCCACCAGATAGGCCACCACCAGATAGGCCGCCACCAGATAGGCCACCACCAGATAGGCCACCACCAGGTAGGCCACCCCCTCCAACTATGCCACCAAGCCCTCCGCCATTACCCCCACCTGCTGGTCCAAGCGGACCACCTGGCTTCCTGCCAACTATGATATGGGAGAGGTCATCACCGCTTTTAGAGACGTCGCGGACGTCGGGGGTCACTGAGGCCACAGCAAAACTAAGGTAGAGTGCGAAAACGACGAGCGCGGATGTGATGTGCATGGTGCGTAAGAATGAGGAGGCTCAGAAGAAGCTGATTGGGATGCTCGACTTTTTATGCCCCCTTGGAGAGAGCACGGCCCACTTGAATAATTCATTTTACGTAGCATTTGGTGCGATTCAAGCTGTCGTGTTAGGGGCGCTTTGCCATGGACGGACCTTTGCAACACGTACCTGGGACCGCGAGATGGATACCCAGATCCTTTTTAAAAAATAGGTACGTTCTGATCGATTCGGGATATCCATCATCTCTCTCAGAGTCTCAATCTCGCCGTCGTCTGCGGGTTGACATCAGAAGACACTAATCCCCAATTAGATCCAGCTCCCAAACTCTGAAATATGCTCTGAAATGCTGCTACGTGGCTCAAGGAGGCTTACATTTCCAGATGGCAGGTGGGCGAATGGCGTGAATATGACTAGACAGTTAGTTGACATTCAATATAGTCCCCGCCAGCTGAAATGAACTCCTGTTCAACAACTTCTTCGCACATCGAGCTAGCCCTCTCCCACGTACAGCACAATTTGTTCGAGTTCTACCGATAGGGGTCCGCTCTCCCTTCTGATCGATCAGTCCGGCATGGTACAGGTTTGGTGTTAGAATCTACTCGAGCGGTAGAGCCTGTTGGCCTCCGACTTTGGAGTGTAGGTATGTATCCAACTGCCATGTACCTTGAAATCGAAGCGGCCAGAGTAGGCCAAGTGTGGTTGGACCATGCGAGACTCACTAGGTTACTTGCCATCATTGTGAACCCAAATCTGGATGTTATTATAAATTGTTTAGCAGGTGAAATGTTGGGCTGTCATGAATTCATTTGCAAGTCGTCGAGCCGAGATAGATAAGCGATAGATCATACTGTGGCAACATAAACCACCACCGTGACCATGCTCCTACATCTCCACCACATCACGAAGCCCATCGAGCACATCAACACACACTCTGGTCTGTCCGATGCCGACGACGACGACGTCGCCCAAGGCTTCGCTAGCCTCGTCGAGAACACATCCCAAGGTGGTGGCGATGTAGCACAGGGAATTCACGCCCCTGCCCACACCCATCTCCCTTTCCTCCACAAGTTTGTGCCTCAGCTCCAGAACCTCGCCGACAGATACCATGTCGGAAACTTTGTCATCGACAGAAAAACAGGTGAAAAGTTCTTCGAGAGTATGCCCATCTATGCTCGACTCGGCATGCACCTCCTCTTTCGTGGCAGGGAGCAGGTCAAGCTGCTCGAGGGCAGTAAACACGTCGAGGACCTCCTTCGTGAACAGAGCGTCCGCGAGGGGCGGATTTATGATTCCCCGGAGAGCATCAACAACATCCCTTCCTTCGTCCACACCTACGAGATCGCCCTCAATGAGCTCCTCAATCCAGATATCCGAAGCTACGCCACCTTCAACGAGTTCTTTTACCGTAAACTCAAGCCGGATGCGCGACCCGTCGAGAACGCAGGCGACCCCGCCGGGTTCTGCTCCGCGGCAGACTGTCGACTCGTCGTCTACCCCTCCGTCGATCTTGCGCGCAAGTTTTGGATCAAGGGTGACGAGTTCTCGATTCCTGCGTTGTTGGACCTTGAACCTTCCCACCCGTCGTGTCTCCAGTTTGATGGTGGATCTCTTGCCATCTTCCGTCTCGCGCCTTCGGACTATCATCGCTTCCATTCCCCCGTCGATGCGACCGTCTTGGGAGGGGCGACAGATATCCCGGGGCAGTATTATACCGGTGAGCGAGCACGTCTCGTCCATGTGCACGAACGATGGTCTGATTCAAGTATGCGACAGTGAACCCCCAAGCGATCAACCAAATCAATCTCGACGTCTTCTCCCGCAACAAACGCTCTATCCTCTTCTTGAAACACACCCTCTCCGGCAAGCCAATTGTCTTTATCGCCATCGGCGCGTTGCTTGTCGGAAGCATCGTCTGGACGGTCGAGGTGAGGTTGTTCTGTCCAGATGTCAATCATGCTGATTTGTGCATCACTTGGATGAATGTGATCGGACACGCCGGCGGATCTAGGAAAACGCGCGCGTGCGTCGCGGAGACGAGCTCGGCTATTTTGCGTATGGTGGAAGCACCATCGTCGCCATCTTCCCGCAAGATCTCATCACGTTCGATGAGGACTTGCTGCAACACTCTGCGCCGGAGTCCGCCGATCATCATGCGGGTAAAAACCACGCCATCGAGACCCTCATGAAAGTCGGATACTCGCTCGGAGGTTGGAACGGCGCGTGAGGAAGCGAGGCGTAATCAAGTGGGGGGGAAGATATCCTGATAAGTTGGTGATTGGAGATGTCAGTGTGCGAGAGGTGCGCCCAACACGTTGGTCTGGATTCTCTCTACGTATTTACGTAATCTTTTTTACTACGAAACTACCTGTAGAAACTCATTGTAAGTATGTTAAACTTGGTATATCTCGAATCCAGTGTGGTCAGACACCCGTTTTCCCCGTTTTCCATACATCGCCTTTGTTCAATGCGACACTTGTTCAGAAACACACAACCTACGAAAGAGGGATACCAAAAAATGACGCGACCTACAAAAACGAAACGCCAACAGGCATAAACAGAAACAAAAAGTCTGGGAATTGAATTTCCCGAAGTTCCGTCCCGACACTCCAAACACTTCGTACAGACCGCCCAAAGGCCGGACTTTCTGCCGCATCCGAGGGTTTCCCAGGTTCAAACTCCAAACGTCTCCAAGTTTGGGAGGAATCTGAAACGAGCTGTGTATCATATCTCTTGACAGTATCCGATGATCATAATGCCAGTTACCACCGCCCTCGAGCTCTCAAGCTCAAGGTCCAAGGACGTGTGATATAGAACTCGTCAAGCCCCAGCCTCCCATAGACTCACAAGGGTTTACCACTGGACTTGGACACGTCTGCTAATAGTTGCTATCACCACGTCTTGCTTTGCTAACGAAAAATTACAACAGGTTTTTTTCGAGCAATCGATCATGGTCCTCGAACTCACATCATAGGCCGAGTTCTTCAAGCCGGGTTGTACAGAGAATGTCGTTCCACCTCGAACCCTCTTCCGAGATGCTCGTGTGCCACCTAGGGCAGACCAATGGTCGGTCATTAGGACGGTCGACTGTCGTATCCATGTCTGGATTCCATCTCACCTTTCGATCATTCATAGCACGCGAGGGTTACGCCGTGGCATCTCCATCGTCATATACTGCCTTGTACGCCTTCGGTTTTCAACCCAATCTCCAGACCTATCTCATCGTCCTTGTAGAGCTCCTTGATCGCATGAAGCACGAGGCGAATATCACCCACCCAGAAATCACCTACCGTCTCCTTGATTTCCTCTCGCAGATCCTCATCTACACCCTCTTACTTTGTATCTGGTAGCACCGGCTCGCGTTTGAACGCACGGGTTTATCCTCTGTCGGGATTGAAACCGTCTCGCATCTCCTCAGTCTCGTGGGACACGCTCGGCTTACAGACGATGGGTCTCCTCGACGTACCCGTCCTCCCCCGCCTCCCCTCGCAAGCCCATCTCCGCCGATGACATACACAGATACAGACCGTTGCGATGCTGATAGGTGTCGAGGATCTCGCACCACACTAGCGCGTGTTCTTTCTCTACCGCAGATCGTCCACAAAGCGCTCCCCGGTGAGTTGTTCCGCAAGGCGATGTATCGGGTGCGGACTGCGATTGGAAGGGCACGGCGGGGCCTATCGTCGAGGGGACCCAACAAGAGACGATTCCCGACGGTATCGCGGGGGTATCAGAGACATTGGAGGGGGCGTATTGCCGTATGGCTAGTCCCTTGGGCCAACCAAAGACTCAAATGGAGACGGTCGTCCCTCCTTTTCAGGAGACAACACCGTTTCATGACATACTATGGGATTTCTCTCGAGACCAGGAAGCGAGCATGCGAGGTATTACGCCATAGCGACATGCTGTCTTCTCTGTTCGATCGATAGTCGGACAGACGCCCCACAGTGCTTGGAGTGATATGTTCGGTTCACATTACAAACCCCTTCTTGCTTCTGTCATTGTGTCGATGGCTTACGCCAGAGAACACAGCCAATTATCATTGCAAGATTAACCACCCAAGTCGACGGTTTCAGTCCCGTCCGCCTCGTGAAGCTGACCCTATGACAACCATTTACCCCAATGGGGGTGAAGGGGAAGCACACGTCAAGGATTGTCTTTCCGGTGATGGTCAGATACAGTACGATGTCCTTCAATATGGGAGGTACTACTAATATCAAGGACTTTCCAGTAACTTTCTTGCTTGCACGACCCCGAAGTTCGAACACCACAAGTAGTACCGGCGACCGCATGACTTCACTCCGGGATGCAACTACAAAGGTATCATAACCTCCCCAGAAAGGAGTGATCCTCAACTTTTTTGCCCCGCGAAGTGAATGGTGAGCGATCCATGCTGGCACTTTCAAAGGAAAGGGCTATCTTACCAAATTAGGCCATATACGGCAGTCACCGCGGTGGCGCAGCGTCGACGGTAATCCCACGCCGTGTGCCCATCGTTAGCGCTTTAGCTCCGATCCACCACCTCCCAAGCTATCAGTCGTGTTTCACTCATCTTTCAGCTTTCTTAACCACTCCCGCAATGAAAACCGCCCTCAAGAAACTATTCAGACGCATCCGATTCCGTACCGCCGGTAGAGACTCGTCTCCACCGCCTGCCCAATGTTCCGACGTACCCAACATGCAATCCAGCGCAGTCCCCGGCGACTCGGACATTCACCAGACTCAAGCCAGAGACACCGATGCTCTCGCTGTCGAGGTGCAGCATATAGATTCAGATACGCCCGAGGAACAGGTCACAGACCCGATCGCTCTCCAGCCACGCTACGACAACTCGAGTGCTGGTCACGTGCAGACGGAAGCTTCGCGTGTTTCCGACTTCATGCAGCACGTTGACTCGGACGTTATGAAGAAATTTGGACGGTTTAGAATTCTCGTCATTGGTAGGGCTAATGCCGGCAAGACGACCATCCTTCAGAGAATCTGCGACTCGACAGAAGGTCCGGAGATTTACAACGATCAAGGGGACAGGGTAAGGTTGACCAAGCTGGGATACGCTGGATGCTAATGCTGTTGATATATGATCAGGTTAATTTTCTGATCGAGGGGTCCAGGGAGGTGAGTGTCATGGCTACCGCGGAATGTCATCATGGCATCTTTGCAATCCATCTCACTGTCCACAGTGTGGACTCCATGATATCAATCATGAGATGGTCTTTAAAAGCAACCAGAAATTTGTGTTCCATGACTCTCCTGGTTTTGAGGCTGGCCGTGAGGATGAGTTTGAGAAGATGAAGAACTTCATCAGAAGGCGTGCGAATACAACTCTTCTCAAGAAACGGATCCATGCCATTTGGTGAGCAGGCATGTTATGTTGAGTTCTGGCAACTTTAACATAAGTTAGGTATTGTATTCCAATGGACCAACTCCATCGTGCTATCACTGTTGCAGAGGAAAGATTCTTTGGTGAATGTGACACTAGAAAAGGTGATGAATTTTCCTTAATGATACTTTTTGAGCTCATTGGTTTGGGTGCTAGTGCCAGTTGTGGTGCTATTCACTAAATATGATGCACTAATGATGCAGGCATTCGACCTTGAAGACTTACTACTGTCTTCAGAAGATCAACTTGTGAAGCAGAGGGAATGTATCCAGGAGATGTTCAGCAAGAGAAATGTATGGGGGGATTTGTGCAAGATGGCATTTCCTCCACAGGCATATGCAAAACTGGAAAGTTTGTATAGATATGTATCCTCTGATGTCTGTTCTATTGTATTGATGATGTTACTAGACATGGATACATCAGATGCAAGCTGTAGCATATTACTGAACCAGACTGCAGCTGCATTGAATGATCAATCATTGCAAATGTTGCTAATCACAGCACAGGAAAAGAATATCCAGCTATGTATTGAGTGTGCAGTGAGATAGTGAGTAAAGCAGTGTTTGGATGTACAGAATGTGTTATTGATGCCATGTAGTGGATTGGTGCCTTATGTTGACTTCAGGACCACTAGCAAGAGAGATCTTGATCTAGCTGGAGCACTGGCAAGCTGGTTCCCACACACACAGGTAAGATTGTGGGACAATAATTTATGAGGACAACAATTAATTGTACACTTGAATGGTATTGGTGGACTATTAATTAGGTAATTGTCAAGACATTAAACTGAAAAGAGCTTACTGATTGACATTTTGATTCTCTGCATGAAGAAAGTATGTGATATATTATGTGTTGATATCATGATAAACTCACATGCTTTATTACACTGACAGCATGTAAGTGGGGCATAAAAACTAAGTAATTTTAATGCTAATGAACTGATAACCTTTTCTACTACTCTTGCATTAATAGAAAGTAAGTGATCAGATGGATACTTGAATGGGAGTATCACTGATAAATTTGTGTTTATTTTTGTTTTGAATTTGAAGGGAGTAAGTCATACAGAATGGATGCAGATCAGCATATTAGTGATAGCTTTGTGTGGGATTGCTTTACTACCAGGCAGTAAGTAATTTGAAATGTCTTGTAAGGGGTTGTGATTGAATGTTTTCATATCACATAATAGGGAGTAAGTGGTCAGATATGCATCTACATAGATGATACAAAACTGAGAGTATCATACCAATCACACAACTACTGATGGATATAAAGCTAGTAAGTGGGATGTGGTTTAAAAAAAACAATATTGACAATTTGGGTGATTTCTATGATGGCTATTCCAATGATAGTTTGTAGGTGATCACATACTGTATGTTGAGGAAAAGTGCTGATCATGGACCTGTGTTCTGTGCTTTCCATTTATAGTTTGTAAGTGGTCTGGTGTGGACTTGAAATGAGAATGCTGCTGATCAGTTTGCATCCTCTTGGTCTCCCACTGATAGCAAGTAAGTGGTCTGATGTGGATTTCAAATGAAAATGCTGCTGATCAGCATGCCTCCTGCTGCTCTCCCATTAAAAGGCTGTAAGTGGTCTGATGTGGATTTCAAATAATAATGCTGCTGATTAGCTTGCCTTCTGTTGCTCTTCCATTGATAGGGTGTAAGTGGTCTGATGTGGATTTCAAATGAAAATGCTGCTGATCAGCATGCCTCCTGCTGCTCTCCCATTGATAGTTTGTAAGTGACCTGATGAGGATTTGAAATGAGAATGTGTCTGATCATGGCTCCTGCTGCTCTCCCATTGATAGGGTGTAAGTGATTTGATGTGAATTTCAAATGGAAATGCTGCTGATCAGCATGCCTCCTGCTGCTCTTTTATTGATAGGGTGTAAGTGGTCTCATGTGGATTCCAAATAATAATGCTGCTGATCAGCATGCCTCCTGCTGCTCTCCCATTGATAGACTGTAAGTGGTCTGATGTGGATTTCAAATGATAATGCTACTGACTAGCTTGCCTCCTGCTGCTCTTCCATTGATAAGTTGTAAGTGGTCTGATGTGGATTTGAAATGGGAATATTTCTGATCATGGCTCATGCTGCTCTCCCATTGATAGAGTGTAAGTGGTCTGATGTGAATTGAAATGGGAATGTTTCTGATTATGGCTCCTGCTGCTCTCCCATTGATAGTTTGTAAGTGACCTGATGTGGATTTGAAATGAGAATGCTGCTGATCAGCATGTCTCCTGCTGCTCTCCCATTGATAGGGTGTAAGTGGTCTGATGTGGATTGAAATGGGAATGTTTCTGATCATGGCTCCTGCTGCTCTCCCATTGATAGAATGTAAGTGGTCTGAGGTGGATTTGAAATGGGAATGCTGCTGATTAGCATGCCTCCTGCTGCTCTCTCATTGATAGGGTGTAAGTGGTCTGATGTGGATTTCAAATGGAGATGCTGCTGACCAGCATGCCTCCTGCTGCTCTCCCACTGACAGACTGTAAGTAGTCTGATGTGGATTTCAAATAATCATGTTGCTGATCAGCATGCCTCCTGCTACTCTCCCACTGATAGACTGCAAGTGGTCTGATGCAGATTTGAAGTAAGAATGTTGCTGATCAGCATGCCTCCTGCTGCTCTTCCATTAATAGGGTGTGAGTGGCCTGAAGTGGATTTGAAATAATAATGCTGCTGATCAGCTTGCCTTCTGCTGCTCTTCCATTGATAGGGTGTAAGTGGTCTGATGTGGATTTCAAATGAGAATACTGCTGATCAGCATGCCTTCTGCTGCTCTCCCATTGATAGTTTGTAAGTGACCTGATGTGGATTTGAAATGAGGATGCAGCTGATTAGCATGCCTCCTGCTGCTCTCCCTTTGATAGGGTGTAAGTGGTCTGATGTGGATTTCAAATGATAATGCTGCTGATCAGCTTGCCTCCTGCTGCTCTCCCATGCATAGCTTGTAAGTGGTCTAATGTGAATATGATATAAGAATGCTGATGCTCAGCTTGCCTCCTGCTACTCTCCCATTGCTAGGGAGTATGTCATATGATATGTATTTGAAATGAGAATGCTACTTATCAGCCTGTCTTCTATTTCTCTTCCATTGATAGGATGTAAGTGGCCTTATGTGAATTTATAATGAACATGCCATTGATTAGCATGCCTTCTCCTGTTCTCCTATTTATAGCCAGTCAGTGGTCTAATGTGGATTTGAAATAGGCATGCTGCTGATCAGCTTACTCTCCAACTGCCCCCCCCCCATTAATAGGGAGTAAGTGGTCTGACATAGATTGTACATCAGAATACTGCTGATCATGGCTCCTGCTGCTCTCCCATTGATAGTTTGTAAGTGACCAGATGTGGATTTGGATTGAGAATGCTGCTGATCAGCATGCCTCCTGCTGCTCTCCCATTGATAGTATGTAAGTGGTTTCATGGAGATTTGAAGTGAGAATGCTGCTCATCAGCATGCTTCCTGCTGTTCTCCCATTGATAGCAAGTAAGTGGTCTGATGTGGATTTGGAATGAGAATGCTGCTCATCAGCATGCCTCTTGTTGTTCTTCCTTCAATAGGGTGTAAGTTATCTGGTGTGGATGTGGGATGGGAATGCTACTGATCAGCTTTTCCCCTGTTGCTCTTCCATTGATAGGGAGTAAGTGGTCTAATGTGCATTTGAAATGAGAATGTTACTCATCAGCTTGCTTCTGTTACAACACGGTCTCCGGCCAATTCATTTTCCTCCTTGACCTTGTCCCTCTGCTCGTGCTGCTCTCCTAGTCCCTCGGAACCCCCCTCGCTTCCCACGCTCCCCTTCGACCCCACCCTAGACTACACTTGGGGCGATACTCTGGACTGGGATAGTTTCCCTCTCCTCCTGGAGTCTTTACCCTCAGAGTCAATCCCTATTGACACCGAGATCCCGGACCCTTTCATCTCAGGACCTATTCGGTCTCTATTTGCCTTTCCCCATATTGCCGCCGATCATTGATCGGAGCCTTTTCATTTCGCTGCCTATATTTATATTAACGCCGATCATTCATAGCCCTTCATGATCGGCACCTTTTCATATCTCGCTATTGTCTCTGTGATCGGGACCTTTCGGTAGCTATACTCGGACTTATTTCCTCCTTGAGATATATCTCTCATTATATCTCTAGTATTCCAGATATACATCCAGTTACGTAAGCCGGCTACCCAGTACTATATAAAGGCCTGCTTCTTTTCATGTAACTCTAACCTTGATCTACGCCTACCTGCGTAATATCTAGTTCCCATCAAACCCTGGCGGTCTTGCGTTTGATCAGCCGTCTCTTGCTTCTGCTTCTCTTGCTTCTCGCGCGTCGATCAACGGATCAACGCCCTCGTCGCCGTCACTCTCGCCTTAGATAGGGAGAGCCCCTGTCCGTTGGACATACGGTATCAAGCCCGGTTTCTGTCCTTCGCCTGTCCAGGTTCCATGCCGGAACTCTGCTCGTTGCATATGGTGCCAGCCCGGTTTCTGCAACTCGTCCGAAGCATACGGTATCAAGCCCGGTTGCTGCTACATCGCTCTTGACAGAGCTAGGTGTTACGCACTCGCGTAACAGCTTCCCCATGAATAGGGAGTATGTGTTCTGATATGAATTCAAAATAAGAATACTGCTGATCAGTATGCCTCCTGCTGCTTTTCCATTTATAGGGTGTAAGTTGTCTGATGTAGAACTGAAACAAGAATGTGCTGATTAGGATGCCTCTGGCTGCTTTCCCACTTTATAGCTTGTAAGTTGTCTGATGTGGATTTGAAATAAGAATGCTGCTGATCAGCATGCCTCCTGCTGCTCTTCTACTCATAGCTGTGGTCTGATATGCATTTGAAATTAGACTACTGCTGATCAGCATGCCTCCTACTACTTTCCCATTGATAGCCAGTAAGTTGTTTGATGTAGATTTAACATGAGAATGCTGCTCATCAGCATGTATTCTGCTACTATTGTGTTAATACATAGCAAGTGAGTGGTTTGGTGTGGATTTAGAATGAGAATGCTACTAATCATCATGCCTCCTCCCACTCTTCCATTGATAGAGTGTAAGTGATCTGATGTCAATATGAAATAAGAATGCTGCTCATTAGCATGCTCCTGCCACTTTTATGAAAGGTTGTAAGTGGTTTTATGTGCACTTGATATGAGACTGCTCACAATCTCTTTTCATTATTGTTGCTACCTTGACTATTTCACTGATAGTTTGTAAGTGTCTTTGTGAGAATGAGAAAGTGCTAGTTATCAACCAATTAATGTTTATTTCTTACCACCTTTCTATTTACAGGAAGTAAGTGATATCACAGAAAGAATGTAATTTATAAGTTACATCAACTTTCCTTTCAGAGGGTGAATACTTTGACATGCATTGAAATTTGACAATGTGGGCCACTAACACACAGATCCTTACCCTTAATGCTTTCTTCAACACAGAATGTAGGTGGCCTGATATACAGTGCAAATCTCCATTCTGCTTATCAAACTTATTATTTCATTGTGTCAATCTGCTATAATTCTATGATTTCTTACATTCTGATACACTTAGCTGGTGAGTGTTCTGTATATTACTACTTAGGAATCATGCATTTATGAATGGATATTCCTACAGGATGTAGGTTTATTTTGTCATGTCACATATTTGTGTTATTTACCCTTTTGCCTTGTCAAATTTCAGATGGTAAGATATGTGTGTTACTGTATACCTTTAATACTCTTTCTTATAATCTGAATAGGCAGTCAGTTTTCCATTGAAGTTCTATATATCATAACTAATGTTATTCAGATTCTCACCAATCCTCACTCTCATTCAGTAAATCCTTTATAATCTATCTGATCACCCTATGGATTTGCCAAATAATCTTATACCTTTCAGGTTTCTCCTCCAACAAAACAGACATTATCTGTGGCATGTATATTCATATAAATTTATCTATGCTACTAACTTTTCATGCATTTCAGCCTAAGACAGCCAATACATGGAGAAAGGTCCTTCAGGATGGGATTGGTAAACCAATTAATTTCTAATTTTGACAAATAACAATTGTGACTTTCTCAATAGACCTCATACTACTTCTTCAATGTTCCTTCACTCTTGTCCAAAACAACTCTGGGGACCCCATCTCCCTGGCAGTACAAAAGTATGAAGCATCTGAGATATCTACACAAGTATCCAAGAGACTAGATGAGCTCTTTGCCAAGTATCCTGCTGCCAGTTATGAGGAAAAAGTGAGACTTGTTATGGATATTATCTTGCACCACCCAATATGTAGGTAGTGATGTGACACAGCTTTTCACATGCTAAATTGATCTCATAACATAGGCTAAATGTCATGACTTGTAGAATTTGCAGTTCTTTTTGTCTCAGAATATGTACAAGGCAGTTGAAGATCCCAAACTTGATGCCAGATGATGAGATGATGTACATGTCAGAGATGCAGGTTAGGTAAACCAATATCAAGAGTTTGTTGGTGACAAGAACACAACCTCAGTTTGCTATCACAATATATAAATCATGGTTCTAATCACATTCTTCATTGATATCACCATCACACCCATTGAGATGGTATGCCACCAAATTGTTGGCTTTGGTACCTACCCCATCCAAGAAGTGGGTTGGTTGGCACAATTCTTATGGACTCAAATATAATATGCTTCAGTTAGCAAGAATAGGGAAGGGGGTTGAAAAGAAAGCTGCCATAGATTTTTAGACTGGAGAAATGCCCCAGTGTCATCTTTCTGAATTTCTTGCACTGAGCACATGACCTTCACACGTGCCCTCGGATGTCATCCTAAGCAAGCAGGTAGGTAGGAGGCTCGCTCCCAGAACGGCCATATTCATACCCTGATTTTCTGAATTCCCAGACGTCCTCAACAGAAGAAAGAAAAAACTCGAAATGGGGAAAATCATGACGCACAACCGTCAACACCACCGCAATGCTCCACCGCACCCGTCTCCCACCGCGCACGCAGCTTCGCCACCATCCCAACGCTCGCGAGTGACATGCGCCCAAGCACTCCCCGCTCACGACTGTCACCGCCAACATCACTACCGCCACCACGACCGAGCGCAACCGCCCTCCGCACTCTTAATCCCTCGATCTCGCACTGCGTCCTCGGATCGTTCGACACCTGGACGCCCTTGACGAGCGGCGGCACGTGCGCTTGCTGGCGCGTCCGAGTCATCGTCTGAGGTCGGATGTGGGCGGCGGTAAGGACGTGTGCGAGCTTTGACCGGGGAGATTCAGGGTCGGACTGTCCATGGGACGATGGAGTTGGGGAGGTGGAGCGTGGTTGGGGTGGGCAAGTCATGACGAACGCGTTGGATATGTCGGAAAGCGGGCGACGCGACGCCGGTTTTCGAGGTCGAGGGAAGCCGTTGAGCGTTCTCCGGGGTGAAGATGACGATGATGATAACGATGCAAATGGGAGAGCAAAGACGCCGTCGAGCACTAATGTCGGGGATGCGGATGCGGCGCGGCTCGATAGTCGCCTCAAGTCGAGAGCTGGCTTGGGTGCATTTACAAATGTCGTGAGAGGGGCACTAGACTTGGTAAACCTCGAGTACGACATGGCGGTGCCTGACAAGGACGCGGGATTTGTTCTGTTCGAGAGCGAAACGGTAGACCCGGAGTTGGGAAGCCTGACGATATAAGCACCCTTCGGATCGTTGAAAGGATACATCTCCCGAGAGGTGGGAGAGACGATCTCGATACTATCAGAGAATCCAGGCGTCTGCTCCGATGGAAGAGTTGGGTAGACAGTTGATGTAATGAATGTCGTCGGTGATGGGACATGATTGGCATTTGCTCGACTTGGTGCAATTGGCGTACTCGTCATGGCAGGTTCAAAAGTATTGGGCGGCTGGCAAATGCAGTGCAAAAAGTCTGCAGCCACGGAATCGACAAGTACCGGGGCGCCAGTGTCGGATTCACACTTCTTGTCGGGATCAGACTCGACGTTCAGATAAACATTGGCAACGGAAAGGACCGGGAACTTAGAGGAGGCCTGTTTGATGTAACACGGAGAATCGGCCACAAACGTGTCCGTAGTAGACGAACTATCGGCCAGGGTGACGATTGACGGGGGTCTCAGCGATCGAGCCTTCATCTCAAAGCCATTCCCGAACCATGGGGAAAACCGCAAAGAGACACTGCTAGACGAGTGCGAGTCGGACGAAAAAACACTGCACGTCGGGATTCGATGAGTCCTTGGCGTCACGTGGGCGGAGAGAAAAGCGGTCATCGCAGTCGTTGGACGGTTCAACGATTCGGGAGCGACGCGAGATTCCAAAGTGACAGGTGATGATGACTCGGGCGGGAGTTGACGCGCCTTCATCCTCTCGACCAGAATCAATGGTTTCGGTATGAACTTGCGGACCCGCGTTGGGGCCGGTCGCCCGGGTGGGACTTTGATCGGTGGACGTCTACCCTTCTCGTTTCGGTTCCAAACGTCCCTGTCATTGTCGTTCCGAGTCATCCTTGGTTCTGACGCACGGCGCGCGACCTGGCTCGAAGGCAAAGACGAGAGCTTCACAGGGTGAAGGTGTCGGTGTGACTGTGATACGGCCAGGTGTCTCTCGACACACTGTTTCTTGATCGTCGCGCTGGGCTTGTCGGTGCTAATGGGCGGACGTCGCTTTGTATGGAGGGCTGTTACAACGAACATCACCGGTGGGGGTATGCCAGTGCTGCGTGTCACATGGGTGGTAGGCAGTGCGATGCAACGATACGCTTACCAGACGCAGAGTCTGCTGAAACTGAGGCGAAATGGCTGCTTGTTCGCCGTTAGGAAACAGGAGAGACGGCGGACCGAGTGCATGGTTAGAAGAGTGGCTGACACTTTGTGAGGCTGACCTGACAGAGCCATGCACGATGCCGATGTAGTTGTTGTGCTGACACAAGGTGAGGTCAAGCTTGAGGCCACCTCGAGGCAGTAGTCGCTCGGGCTAGAGCTCGATAGTACCCGAAGATTTCAAGGTTAGGTCAACCCAGAAGTAAACTTGGGAGACTCGATGTCAAGAAGAAAAAGCTAACATATCATGGGAGCATGACTTGAAATGCTTAGCAACACCCTGAGTGCGCCTAGTACTAAGTGGTCGAGATGCCTCGGTGTTCTGGATCGCCCGAGTCACTGGAAAGCCGCATGCGAGCCAAGTAATGTAACCATGTTCCAGAATCTAACACGGTTCACTAAATTCAAGATACATATCAGTTAAATAAGCACGGCGCGTTAAATCTGTCAAAACGCCGCTTACTTGTATGGAGTCCCGTGAACAACTCAGAAGAGAGGTGACGGGATTTACACGAGCAAGTCGGCAGCCACTAGTCACCAACTGAATGGGTCGCCGACATGCTCTTTGGCTTTATGAGAGGTACCCTGCCAAAAGCTGGGTCCCATAAGCCCAGAGTGGATATTAGCTCTGATGAAATGTTCCTGTACCAAACGAACGGTATGGTTCAACGTGACGTTTCAAAAGAAACTGTAGTATTCGTCACGTTGTCCCAATTTAACGCAGGTGGCATGAGTTGCTGCCTTGTGGATGACTGGATTCTCTGTCACGAGCTCCGGGCGTCTACGATACTCGTTATCTATCGCCGCATAGAGTGGTGGCTCTGGTTCTGTAAAGGTTGCTGGCATCATGTGTGATGGAAACAATACGAGGGACGCCAATTCGCCTGATTAGGAAACTCCAACTTCACCGTGACCCATACGATGGCCGGACCCTCCAAACCCAAATCAACCCCAAAGAAAGAAAAAATATTCCACCCAGACTCTCGAAAAGCTGCCCAACTCGCTCGCACCCACCTCAGAAAATCAAAACTCGCAGAAGTAACCGCTAAGCGGTCCAAAAAACACGCTGCACAAGGTCAGTCGTTTTCCATTCTATGGATGGACTCTGAATCTTTCGATGGTGCTGACAAGTTGGAATAGTGGATGTATATGGTTTCTTCTACCATGCGTTACCCCCAGAGGGTGTACTCACTCTCGAAGAATTGCATGCCGTCGTCCAGTGCGTGTGGCTTACCCGACACGACGACGAGCTTCAGCAGGAGCGGGCGGCGCGGCGCAAGGGCAGACCAAGGAGTACGAAGGAGACGAAGCTAGAGGAGATCAAACTAAGGGAGACGGAGGAGTACCGGACTGGCATCGGTGAGTCTGAGGCTTCACCATCACCTGGGATCCAGCCAGCGTACCTGACGTTTACCAAAGAGGTCCCGGATCTCACACATGAACCCACTGTTCAACTTTTCCGTAAATGGGACCAGAAAGAAGCTGCCTACGTCCAGCTGCTTCGATTCATCCGCATATCCAGCTCTGATCCCGCAATGGCCGTCGTATCTAAACCTGGCAGACACCACTTGCTGCGGGTAGATCACGCACCATCGCAACATCAAGATCAAGAAATGAGCATCGATGAAGACAATATCCTATTGTCCGAGCCACCGTCGCGCTTTGCTAGCACGATTACTACTATGGACGGACCTTTGTAATACCACTTTGTAGCGCTCACCACCAAAATGTGAGTCAGATAGATTCCTTTTGAGATCCTGCACACAAAAGACATATGCATTCTAATCGGCATACACCATCTCTGTAAACCTCCCCTCCACCATCTCCGGACTGAACATTGGACTATGGACCCCCATCGGCGGCCGAATGAAATCCAACTCCCAAACACTCCTCAACCGCTGATATATAATCTGAAAACTTGATGATGCACCTCTTTCCTGGACCAACTGTAATGCGACCCGGAAGCCCGCCCTCACTTGCTGCACCGTCGCTTCGCGTACTTCCACCCTAAATCTTACGGCTTTTATCACCACAGGATCCTTTGTCTCGTCGAACCGGCACTTGAGAACGCCACTCCCCTCGGAGAGTGTGAAGACCACCTTGACACCAATCCCTACCAGTAGCCGCCTGCACTCTTCCCGGCTCGTGAACGCATCGTGCACAGACAGCAACTGGTAGCTCGCCGGTTTGAACTTGAACACGTTCCCAAGCCAGCGTCGTCGCGGCGTCGATGGCAGGGTGAACGAACTGTCTGACCATGCAGGGGACACCGTCATCGTTGGCGTCGACGTCTCGATGGTCTGCTTCCTTTGCAACTTCCGCGGTGAGGGCTCCACGATTTGCACGCGCAGAGGCTGTCTCCGTGAGCTCGTATCGGTGTTGCGGAGCGACGATTTCTTTACGATCCCATTTGTGTTCGCCCCGTGATAACGTTCGTTCTCCTTGTCCAGTTCCCCAAATTGACCAGCGTTGTGGGACAACTCGTGCTGGATGTTTTCGACATTCGATGGGATACTATCGTAGACTGGAGCTAGCGGATCCCTCTGGCTCTGTGCTTCCCGGTTGAGATCGTACACTGGTGGTCGTTGTCGTTGTCTCCCGAATTCCATGCTCGTAAGTGGGCTAGACGATGGCCCAGACTGTAGCTGCGGTGATGCAGGCGCAGACGCCATGCCTGCGCGTATCTCCATCGCATTGAGATGTTCGACGATTTGCTGAAAGAACAGCTGTATCTTGTCGTCCTTGACGTCCGGTATCGTGAGTGGGGGGAGATTTGGAGAGAGTGGCGAGGTAGATGACGAGTGCCGCGACGGCGAGGGTGAATGCATCGTGCCTGGTCGGGGCGGCGTCGGTGAGTGTAGCACGATCTGCGGTGCACCTAGTTGGACGAGCTCCTCGACCATATTCCTGCGTACAGCTCGTCGAGGCGTCGGTGGAGCCGCGCGAGGTGGCAACGACGACGGCGACCGTCCGAGATCTGTGGCCTGTGACGTCGTACGCACCATACCCTGGTCGCTATTGGTATCCCCGCCCTGTGATGACACCTTCCGCCGACTCTTCTTCCTCCCCGCCCTCGCCATCGCTTCTTCTTCCTCGTCGTAGTTTTCCAGACGCGCGTTTCGATACCGGATCAGTAAATGATAAACCCCCTTTTGCCAATTGGGTGCCTCGCTCCTGAGCGCCTCGAGTATATCTTCCTCGGGCGTCCCATGCCACAGCGTCCTCAAGTTTGCAAAGATATCCTCGTCAATTTCCCCCGTTCCCCCGATCGGCTTCGCAAGCGCATCCAGGTCAGGCATGTCCCTGCATACAGCTCTGGGCTCGCTCGACACAAAAAACGGGTGCACCAGAATCTCGGGCATCGTAATCCTTTTCTCCACGTCCCGTTGCAACATCCGTTCGATGAGGTTCCTTGCGTCCGGTTCGATCCCCGTCGGCATCTCATACCGTCCGCTCTTCACCTTATCCAACAACGTCCCCAGGTCCTCGTCGTCAAACGGCAGCCGTCCCGCCAGCAACGCAAACAAAATCACCCCGCACGACCAAATATCCGACGCACGTCCATCGTATGCACGTCCCATGACCACCTCTGGCGCTGCGTAATGCGGACTCCCACATGCCGTTTGTAGTAAGCCCTCTCGTGCGCCCGTCTGCCACGCCGCCATGCCGAAATCCGCCACCTTGATGTTGCCCTGACGGTCCATCAGCAAGTTCTCCGGTTTGAGATCTCGATGGGCGACCCCGAATCGATGGCAATAGTCGACCGCCGCGATGATCTGCTGAAAGCACCCCAACGCCTCGGGCGGTGCGAGTCGTCCTTGCGTACAGAGATAATCAAAGAGCTCCCCGCCTTCGACGTACTCGAGGATGAGGTACAGTTCGGAAGAGGTTTCCCAGACGTCGTAGAGACGCATGACGTTGGGATGCTCGATGAGTTTCATGATGACGATTTCCCGTTCGATGCTGAGGAGCATGTGTTCAGGGGTATCGGTGCGGCGTGTGAGGGTGGTGCTGTTGAGGAGTTGTTGTTTGGAGACGATCTTGACGGCGGCGTATTGGCCTGTCTTGGCGTGTCGTGCGATGCGGACGCGACCTGTGGGTGGATGGGCGAGTGATGGGGGTGGGCGGGTGAGGTACGTGTGCAAGGACATACCTGAGCTGCCCTTACCGATCGTTCTACCCACTTTCCAAAGGCCTATCATTTTGGGGTCATCCTCACTGCGATGCTTCCGTGGTAGTCTCGGGTATTCGTCAGACATGTCTAGGATGTGTTGGTGAGGAGAACCAGGTATCGAGATATTAAGGACAAGGTGTCGAGGAGCTAAAAGAAAGCGTCGCTGGGCCAGCGAGATACAACCAGAGGCTGACGATGAGAAGTGGGATGGCTGACATTGAGCTGACAGGGGTTAATTCAACCAAATCAGATTACCACAAACCAAACACAACCCTCGAGAGTCACGCGAGCCAAGATCCAAGAAAATTCATTCAGGCATACGAGTAGATCTCATGAGAAAGTAAGTCCCAGTAGTAGTCGTCTACATGCACAGGATACTCGGCCTATCACGCAGACCCAGTCAGCCCAGGGGGGAACCCCGAGAAATCGACTTGATCCTGTATCGCATGACCACCAAGCATAAACGCCACGCGTAATCGTAGCCGCACATTCGACTTTGTCGAGAAAAGAACGCGTCAGTTCCCTGTCGGGTGATATGTCAACGGGAGGTAGGGGCTTACCCCGGGAGGAGCGATCACACGCATCTGCTGCGTTTCTGTCACCCCGGACCGCACCTCCGGGTTCGACATGGGAAGCATCTGCAGCTGCTGCGACTGTGCCCCAAGAAATACAATCAGTCTCACCCAACCGTGATCACTCGCCTTCAACTCCAAACATACCTTTGGCACAGCAGCTTGGAAATGCAGCCCTGTGGCCGTGTTTGTTCCCAAGACTTGGAACCGCGCCATGATGTTCACGACACCCGGACGTGCGGCGGATGTCTGCGGCGTCAATGTAATCTTGAGCTCGTTCTTCTCGTATGCGGTGTATGACGTCAACCGCGGTACCGTCGGGGATTGCTGTTGTGCTGGTGGTGGTGGTGGTGTCTGCGTTTGTACAGGCGGTTGTACTTGTGTTTGGGGTAGCGAGAATGCCAATGACGATGCCGATGGGCCCGGTGCGGGCGCGGGGGGCGCGGGATTCGGAGAAGCGTCAAAGAGTCCAAGGATGTCTTGTATATTGCTTCTCTGTGGCTGCGGCGAGGAGGACGCTGGTTGAGGTGAGGTACTGGCAGGTGCGCTGCTACCAAAGATCTCAGCGAGGAGATCTTGGCTATTTTGCACTGTTTGCCCATTGAGTTGAGGGGTAGGAGAGGTAAGGTCGTCTCCCAGGAGGTCAGCCTGATGTGTTGCGTGAATACGACAACGATAAAGTTAAGGGGAATCATACCTCTTTTCCTCCTCTCGTAGAACCCACTGGTTTGTTTTCGCTGACTATAAAAGCTGTAAGCGATACAAAGGTTCCCTAGAAACCGACGAGACGTACCAACACCCATAACAGTCGCTTTGAGTTCCGGAGGTGGCATTCGCTCAAGTACGCCGACTTTAAGATCGCCCAATGTAAACAAGCTCGCGTACTCTACCGCACGTTGCTGCAACTCTAGCTCTGGATTTGTCGTGTACTGGGCAAGCACGTCCACGATCCGCGCTTGTTGAGGTGCAGTGGTAGTATGGCGCGAGGCCATCTTTGTGATCGCACCGAGGACGAATTGGCGGATTAGGTGGTTGGCATAAGGCGAATCGAGTACAGAGAGGAGGAGGTCAAAGATATCCTTATCAGTTGCCTGTGAAGGAACACAGATTAGAGCAGTCCAGTTACTAGCGAGCATGAACAATCACAGTTTTGGGTTGGTCTTCATCGATGATGCCACCTTCAAGGAGAACCTCGCTGTACTCACCGATGACCCACACTGCCGCAAGTGTGAGTGATTCCTGCGAGAGGTCGGCTTGGAGAGCTGTGTACAACTTGGATGCGGTGTAGGCTTGTAACTCAGGGGTATGTGCGACGAGACGGATGAACGCTGACAATATCTCTTCTCTGACAAAGTTTCCGGCCTAATAATTGTCGGTATTTGGTACTTGCTTTAAGGGTGACATTACTTACGAGCTTCAACGACCTCAGCACAGTATCGATATGCCATCTCTTATTGGGAGCAAATCGTTCGGCAGCAAGGGATATTTGAGTGGTCATCCCTGTCTTGAATTCCTCGTCTGCGACTTCGAGGAAGGCAAGGAGCTCTCGAACAAGTATGCGGACGTTTTGCTCATTGATGAGTGCGTATGAGAGTTCGAGGGCACGACGTCGTATTGAGATGTCACCGTCGCGGAGACAGTCAAGGATGATGTTGCGGTGACGTTGTACAGCACTCGTATCCATAGAAACGACTTTGTTCAGGGTGTTGAGGGCCACATACCTACGAGGCCATGAATAAAATGGAATTGTTGAGCGCGGACGGTGATAGATACCGAATGTTGTTATCACGATTACTAAGGAATTTACCAAGGATGTTGATGGCCATGACACGGAGACCGCTGTCTGCTTCGATATCAAGGACAGTGAGGACGGTTTCATAAAGGATCGAGTTTCCAACGTTCTTTGTGGAGTCGGTGTTTGTAGCAACCTAGATACTTCAGAGGGCGGTGAGGGCAACGAAGATGATGTGCGTACTTGGGCAAGGATGTCGTTCATAATTTCACTCGCTCGGACATCACCCTGCCCGAGGAGACGGAGTAACCGGAGGACCTTTACCTGCAAGAATGGGTCGGTTATACCTGACACATCGTGTTCCGGACTGTAGCCAGTTGTAACCAAGGCTTTCATATTGCGGACGAGGATAGGTACAGCCTGCATGACTCAAGGTAAGGGTGCATCGAGCGACAAGAGATCGAGACAAACATTTCTGAACTGGTTCAAGCAGTTTTCGTCCTGCTGGCTCATTTCGGAAACGAGGGTGATGGCAGCGAGGAGCACACCATGATTGCGATCTGCAAGGAGGTTCTTGGCCTTTGCGATGAAATGATCAGAGAGATCGGGGACTTTTTTTATGATTCTCAAAGCGCAAAGGGCAGCCTGGAAACGAAGGATGAATGAGAGGGCAAAGGAGACAATATGGAGACAGTACCTTTTTGCGGATGTAAGTATTACTCGAGCCAAGCAGTTTCTCGATCTCGTTTGCGAGATCGCGAGACATTTCTTCTGATGCTATATTCGCGAATGTACATAGGCCGAGGCCCACTACGTACATGTTCGAATGGTTCAAGTCGCTGCAGCACAAGTTAGAAAACGGAGTAGGACGGAGGGGGAACGCAAACTTTTTGAGCGAGTTTGTGACGAGTGTGAGTACCTCTTGGTTCTCGTCGAGGAGGAGCATGATACCGAGGTACCCGAGACGTTTATCGGTGAAGCGTGGACTTGCGACGAGTTTGAGACACTCAATCTGGCCAAAGTGGGCTGGTGAGCCGAGCATGTGTATGTAGAGGAGTTTTGCAATGTTGTGGTAACGAGCATACGAGTCCTCCTCTCTAAAGGAAGCCCGAATGGCTGCGGATTCCTGCTGGATGAGTACGCGTTCGTCTGCGACGGTCTGAACGGTGTCAGCTGTGTCGTTAGCGACGGCGATGACAAGCACGGACCTTGCATGCTCGTATGCCCTTGATCAGGGCTGTCTCGGGCGGTGATCAGCGAGGTCAACGCGATGGCCGTTGGGCTCACCTTTAAGATTATGGTACACCATGACTGCAACGCACAAGAGAGATGTGACATGTGTGACAACTACGCAGAGCGTGACACCTTCCTCATTGTGTGTTTTCCTTGTCGACGTCGACAGCGACGACGAACTCGCGTCTTTTCCATCTTTTTTTTCCCCATTCTTTTTCTCTTTTGTACGCGATGGCTGAGCCTCTTGCGAAACCCATTTCTCCCATTTCTCATGTCTTGCAGTCGATAGGACTCACCAGAGATGACCTGCTGCGACACAGCGACGAGATGCGTCAATTCCTCACACAGCACGACCCCAGTGCGACGCGTCCATTCTCTGCGGATCCACCAGAACAGGCGGGCACAGCTGGTGGATCCTCCAGGACGCGCTCCGTTTCTCGCCCGAACGCGCCAGCTCACTCCCAGACACCCCCCTCCACGCCCGTGAAATCAGAACCCATCGAGCCCACGATGCCCCTGAGGCAGATGGACAGCATGGAAATGATTCTCGAGCGCAAGAGTCGCCAGGCGAAACGCGAAAAGAAGGCAAAGGGAAGAGATCGCCCGCCCCCTTCCCCATCGCCCGCACGCGCGCCCTTCAGCCTCGATGCCTTTATGCAGTCACGCGATTCGCGACGAGTTCCAGACTCAGATCAGTCCGATTCTTCGAGCAACAGTGCTTTACAGGTCCGTCATATCCAATGCCACGCCCTCGTTGACGATATATTTTCTGATAGGACGCACTGCAAAATAATACTGCTTCTGTTCCCCCCGTCACACCACAACATACAAAGTACTATAGGGACTATGACTCTATCGAACCCCCTTCGCGTCACAAGAAGGTCCCCCCCTTGCGCTCTCTTCCCTCGTTTACTCCATATTGACCCTCTCATAGACTTCTCTTGCTCGGCCTCTCTCGGCCACTCCGACGCGTTCTCGTACCGGAAGCATGTCTGCTCAAGTACAATCTACATCACAAAACGCGGATCCCTTCACTCCACGTCGAAACAACTACTACAAGTCGCCCCTCCCTTCCTCTTCTCCCCCACGCTCATCCCCCTTCGCGACACCCTCCACGAAGCGCATCGTTAATCTTGTATCATCACCAGGCCCCATGGGTCCTCTTCCAGATGAAGATGAATATGACAAACTACCCTACACACTCCCCCCTGGTCCTTATTCAAAGAAAAAACCAGAACTATCCTACGCCGCCCTTATCGGCCAAGCAATCCTCTCTTCCCCCGAACACAGGCTCACGCTACAAGAGATTTACGACTGGATCACCATCGTCTACCCATACTTTCAGAGAAATGAAGCTACTTGGATGAACTCCATCCGCCACGTTCTCTCCACGACCGTTTGTTTCCGCAAAGTGCCGCGCGATCGTAGCCTTGGCCGAACACAGTGGGCGATCTGGGACTGTGATCTCGAGTGTTTCGCCAACGGAAACTTTAGGAAAGAATTCTGTGCTGAGTACAAACAAGCCGCAGCGGCGAAGAAAGCTCCGCCAAAGAAGCGTCCCGCAGAGGATGCTGCACCGGGACGAAAAGCGAAACGCCCAAAGAAGGATCCTGCTTCTTCCACTGATATGAGTTCACCTGCTGTGCCAATATTGGCCCCCGCCCCGTTCCAAGGCCCGATAGCGCCTCCCCTTGTTCCCGCCACCCACTTCCTCCCCATTTTCCCTCCATGTCCATCGGTTCATCATCAACCGTATTACGAACAATGCGCGCAGCTGCCCGCAGAAGTAATTTTCCCTCCGCTACCACCAACGTCCCATTATGCCCGGCTCAGATCTGGTACTGCGGGGAGCGGCTCTTCTCTCCCCCCTTCGTCGGCCGTCAAGAGCTCGGACGTGTCCCAGACATCACCCGCACCGCCTTCGTCATCCCTTCCCGAATTAACTCCAAACAATGGCTCCTCCTCCAGCCCACAGCTTCTCTCGGAGGACCATCCGCAGACAGACGTTGCGAATGTGCACATCGAGTCAACTTCACCACTCGAGCCAGGCGTTGCACTGCTCGAAGTTCGGATCGGCAAGCAGAAGGGCAAGCAGAAGGAGAGCGTCGCACCTCACAAGACGCCTCCAAAGGTAAGCTCTCTCATCGTGAGTGTTACGTCCACGCTCACATTCTTCCCAAGAAATCGCGTGCCCTCCCCCCCCACCCGGTAACTCCCACCCGCGTTCGGCGCACCAGATACAAGAAGT
>JBBPNY010000209.1:0-29850 GCA_038091165.1 Rubroboletus pulcherrimus
AATCGGTGTCGTGTACCAACTGGCAGCAAAATCAGATGATAATATGTATCCAAAGGTTTGCAAGCCTGTTCTCATGTTCCTCATCCTCTACTAACAAATCCTCTTCTTCGTCTGCTTGACAAGCTACGATGATCATGTCGTCCATATGTGAATTGTGTATTGGATGTCCGGTAATGAGTCAAGAATATTTTATTCCACCAGCCTACGGTTTAATCCATTGGATAAAATTTCTGATTATTTACAATTTCGTAACATATTGGAACTCCGGTTTATTATATTCCATGGAATTTTTGCCAGCGGACAGTCATCCAATGTGTCATATTAATTCGACCAACGTTGCTTGGGAATGGAACAGTAACGCTACCTCGTAAACGGAATGTGCATAGAGCATTTGGCGAGAATTTCTTGGGTGATGTTTTTTTTTTAGTTCCATACCAGCCAAAAATGCATGCTCATAGCACCATATTTGAATCTCATCGGGCTTTTGGTAGTTCCGATGCTTTGCAATCAAGAGATATTTCTGCTATGGTTGTTTGAGCAAAAGCTGTGGTCTGAACCAACTCCACGGAGCGATCGTGATGTGACAAGCCAAGCCAAGACAAATCATTCCATTCGACATGCTCTCAATTGGTTGCCGTACGTCTGATGCTCAAAGAACTAAAAGAGGTCGATGGGGTCGGCAGTGCAAAACTGGACCAAATGCAGAAATGTGAGGCTGTGGTGTCCAAGAGTGTGCCACAAAGCGGGTGAAGCATCAGCAGATTGTCTGAGGATATGACAAGAAACATATCCCGCATGATTCAAACGGGCCGGCTCTCGGTTGTCCAGGGTACACAATCTAGGAACAGGGAGTTGGATTTTTCCGTGATTGGAGGTTCCGACCAGCAAAAGCAGTGTATGATGTTGTACCGGAGCAAGAAATCAACCAGGTACATCACAAAGCAAGTTGGTGCGAGGTTGCCTATTGGAGATGTAGGTCCAGCTTTCCGGCAAGTCGTTTAGAGTCCTGGTCGTCACATGCGGAGAAAAGGCTGCAAAAGGATGAAATCCGCGATCCAGAATATGTTTCGCACACACCTCAAGCTGGAGTGAAAGGTGAGCCGCGCAAGACAAGTCGCTTAGGATTCGGAAATGAGGTTGTGGCGATACCTCACCTATCAACTTATCAACGACAGGTATTGAGACAACTGTGAGGCCCATCAAGGAGAGTGCGCGACACCCGGCGAACGGGATACGCCATGACGACGAGATAAATATGGTTATGATGAATTGGGCTGGCTGAGGTTTTCGTCTACAATACAATCAGTCATCAGTCACCATGTATTGAAATAACGTATAATGCATAGAACGAGCAACGTTGGGCGCGATGATGCATATGCATAGTTCTCATAATGTATGGCATGTTGGCAGTCCAACGGTATGGATTACGACCAATCATACCGTAGGTCGTTATCGCAGAGTCGAACGAATACGGCCAACACAGCGACAGTGGACATACGTGGGATGCATCAATTCTAGGGATTGTTAAAGAGGAATTATTGGTGCTGTCAAACCTTGATGAGCGCAGTGTAGGAGGTTCTCCTGAAAGCCCCACCTGACAGATGGACCCTGTAAAGTTGCGTCAACTGATCGATACTTACGGAGGTTGATAAGAGAAAATTGTGCAGTAACCACAAAGACGTACGTCTTCCCAAGTCGGCTACAGTGGAAGCATTCCCACGGACACAGTCACGTTGGCGTCCACACTTGGCCACACAGCCAACTCCATCGTCCTCTCCGCCCCGGGTGCTTCATGGCAAGCTCAGAGTCCGCTGTCCCAGCAGTACGCGTCGCATTCGCGTCGTTAACTCATCAAAACATAGGGACGGTCCGAAAGCTCAATTCGGTCCTCTTTCCCGTCAAATATAGCGACAAGTACTACAAGGACATCTTGCAGCCCGAGGTGGAGGACTTTTGCCAGCTCAGTCCGTCTCTTTGATAAGGTGGCTGTTTCGGATCACTTTTCTCACATGATCAGGAACGTTAGTTTACTTCAACGATGTCCCTGTCGGAAATATCTGTTGTAGGCTCGAGAACAAGGAGCTGTACTTGACAACCTTGGGCATCCTCGCCGTAAGTCGCCATTTCAGTCTAGATAGGTCTGATGCGCTGATGCTCGCCTTACGAAGCCTTACCGATCCCGAAAGCTGGGCTCTCAAGCCCTGGAGCGCATCATCCAGGCAGCATCTACCCATGACAAGCCCAAAATCAAGCGCATATCCCTCCATGTGCAGGTCTCCAACGAGAATGCCAAGAGGTTCTATGAGGGCCATGGCTTCAGCGAAACTGGCATTCATAAAAATTACTACAAGAAGATTTTACCCCAAGATGCGTGGATATTGGAGAAAACCATCGACCAAAGACTAGAACAGTAGTTATCCATTCAACAAATTGTATTACATGAGCCAACACAAAGCATCCCTTCCCGTATGTGACAGATCTCAAATCTGCCAATACGTGTGTTCATAATTTACCGTACGTATATATGTACAAGGGTGAACATAGTTCTCGTCCATCAGTGAGAGGCCTCGGCGATCAAGACGAGATTAATATGATATAATGAAATAACGGTCCGAACTGGCAAGGCGGCCGGCTATCAGTCACACACTGATTCAGACAGATTGTTGAGAGCTCAGAGGACTGACCTCAATACGCCGCTTACGATAGCTTGTCGTCAAGATACCTCGCTTTCATGCCCGCAGTGCTTCACCAGCTGGAAGATGGTGAGGAGTGCGTTCATCCGATGGCCGGAAAATAAACATGCCTGGTGTCTCTTCAGCGCATCCTTGCGGGTGAAGGTCTTTCCGCATCCCCCGTTGCATAAGAACGGTTTCTCCCCCGAATGCGTTTCTCTGTGACGCTTCAAATCGTGTTGTCTGTTGAATGACAATGCACAAAGGTCACATGAAAATGGCCGCGACGGCGATGCCGGATATTGTGGTTGCTGATAATGGGAATCACCGCGCCCATAATACGGGGAGGTGTGGTGAATGCTGGGTTGCTGATGCGGCGCGGGGTATTGTTGCGATGGTACTGTGTAGTGAGGCACGGCACTTGGTGGTTGATGAGCGTGGTTTGGAGGTGGATAACTCTGCCGTGGTTGGTGGTATGCATTCGGCGTCGCCACTATGTATTGGCTTGACACCGATGGGGGGTAATCTCCGGTGTAGCCGTTTACTCCATATTGGACGGACGGGTGTACGGACGCCATATTGTGCGTCGTATCTGCCATGGTTGGATAGGCGGTGCCAGCTGGCACCCCTTGGTAGGTACTTGAGGATGCGAGATAGCGAGGGGGCTGTTGGGTGCCGGCTGGCCATTGACTGCCTCGTTCGAGGTCGTTGGGAGGAAAAGAATACCCACGTCGGTCGGTCATGGCGAAAGTTGGGGATGTGGAAGTGTGTCGCAAGGCGCTGGAGCCCTTGGGTTCATAAGCAATTTCGGGGCCGCTGGAGCTTCATATAAACAGTGCATCGAGCAAGCAATTTGCCGGCGCCGCAGGGTAAGTGCGGCACAAGCAAACATAACTGGTCGTAACAGTTTGGTTTGTACGAGATCTCGTCTGAGGCTTCCCGATCGAGTGTTACCTCCAATGTGCCTGATAGCGGACCTGATCTTGGGCAGTTTAGCAGATGGGTTGAATAAGGCGACCCTGACAAGTGTAATTTTTGCACTGACCAGCTAACCAAAGTAAGGTAGAGTGATGAGATGGCTCTCTCATCTGTGCGCTCTCTGGTAACTTTTCGTCGACCAACCATCAAATTGGAAGTAATCCCAACACGGTTGGCATTTTCCCAGAGGTCGATGTAACATCGTGGCGATGCTGGTCGAGCAATGCGGATGGAGTCCTGCTGACCTGCAATTGAGACCGGTTTCCCAAATTCCATGTGATAGCTGGCCCAAGTCTGGGCAGTTGGGCCGCCCTACCGATTCGTGTGGGGTGTGACTAACTCTGGTTGTCTTGCATAGCCCCACCTCCGGTATGATCGAATCTTTATGTTTCTCTCTCTTTTTCTTTTTCCCAAAAGTTTCACGCGGACCGTGCCAGCCCGCTTAGGGTCGCCTCATTGCACGCGTCATGCCTGTTACGGTGCTGGCCCTGCCTCGATGCGTCAAGGCGGATCTTGCAGGCACCATAAAACCACACACCAAGGAACCGGGTGGAAGAGGCATTGTCTTCGGAGGCTAGACCCCTCACAAGGTTGCCAGTGGTGCGGAAAATAGACGATCCATCGCTGGCGACGCCGCCGGAAGGAGGGATAAGGTTGTGGACAGCATGAGACGGTACTCAGTTGTGGCGTACCACGGTTGATATGGATCAGCTGCCGAGCAATGCGCGACGTTCCCTGACATGTCGGTCCTCGAATATGTTTTTTTATTGTGCCTTTCCGTCACAACCTTTTTTTTTCTTTTTTTTTTCTTCTTTTTTTTTTCTTTCTTCTTCTGCGACGTCCTATCGCTCGCCTGGAGAGTCGAATTGCCCAGTTCTGAGACTGACCCAAAAAGGACTTGTCAGTTGATCGACGCCATGACGTATGTTTGATACGGCCACCTCCTCCCCGCTCCGCTTGGCTTTCATGTCGAAACGTACCCCATCCACCCCGTCAATCTCGGGTAGGAAAAAGGCCAAACTTGCACCAGACCAGGCCGTTCTGGATACTTATTTCCGTCTCCCCAGTTCCACCAACGGTAGCCAGACTGCGACAACAGCACCGTCACGGCAGATTCGCGGCGATGTGTCTTCGGCCATCGTTTCTGAAAAGCCGATTGCCTCTCTCGCGACAATGAACGGTGCCAGCTCATTCCACACATTATGGCAGGACGGACATGGGACGCAGGAAAACCCCATCCAGCTTGATTCAGGAGATGAGCTCAACATGCAGGGTTCGATGCAAGCATCACCACGCTCATCATCTCACGATCGCTCTGCATCTCCCCTTGATCGTTGCGAGATCCCTACGGCATCCTTGCCGACAAGGCGTCACACCGATTTGGGTCTTGCTCGCCGTCACACTGAGCTACATGTCGACTACAGTCCAGTCGCAGTCGATCCACTCGTCTATCCCATCCAACAATGTCCGTGGCCGGCTGCTTCTCCAGCACCGTACTCTTTCCTCGTCCATACCCTCGTACTCTTAGTAGACACTCGCTCCCGCATCGCTATCCTCGATGCGCTCACCAATACTCTAAGGTGTCTCACATTATATCATCCTTCGTCCCTGTTGCCGGCAATCTATCTCTTGTCCAATTCACTCTCCCCCGCTTATTCTCCGCTCGAACTGGGCATTGGCGCCTCTGTCATCTCCAGGGCTATCCAACATGTATCCGGTCTCACAGCTGCCGCCCTCCGGAGGCTGCATAATTCCTCAGGCGACCCAGGAGACGTTGCGTTCCAGGCCAGATCCAGCGTTCGTACACTTGTCGCCCACCCTCCCTTACTTATCGAGACTGTATACCAATCAATGTTGAAAATCGCCCATGTCAAAGGTCAAGGAGCAGCAAGGCAAAAGCAGTCCATTGTCGAGCAACTGCTTGTCGCTGCGAGGGGAGAAGAAACAAGATTTATAGTCCGCACGCTGTCACAGAACCTGCGCGTGGGTGCTGTCCGAACGTCTATATTAACAGCGCTCGCCAGAGCTTTGGTCTTGTCTCCGCCTCCAAACCCGAGCATACCCATTCCATGTGATTCATCACTGCATGTGACACCGCAGTTTCTCGCGTCCATTAAACTATCGCCATTGGGAAAGCAAAAGAAAAATATTGATCCTCAACGTAACGAGCTTCTGCTCAAGTTTGCGAACGCCGAAGCTCTCGTAAAACAGGTGTATGTCCAACATCCCAACTATGATCACATCCTCGCTGGAGCCATTGCCGGGGGACTCGATGGTCTCCCTGAGCGGGTCCCGCTCACCGTTGGTAAGGCTACCTGCGTCCCTGACTCTCACCCTTTTAGTAACTCTTTGAGTTAGGTATCCCTCTCCATCCCACATTGGGCTCTCCAGCTCGATCACTTGACGAAGTATATGATCGGTTGAATGAGATGCCATTCACAGCGGAGTTCAAGTATGATGGTCAGCGTGCACAGATTCATGCTTCAAAAGTGGCCAATGGACGTCCGTCCATCCACATTTTCTCTCGGCATCTAGAAAACATGACCGATAAAGTAAACATTTCCGTAACCTTGCGCACACAATTTGACTAATCTCAATCCCATGCTCCGGTTCCAGTATCCCGATGTGGTTTCATTAGTCCGGTGCATGTTTACAAGAGCGCCGGACCTACAGTCTTTTATTATCGATTCGGAGATCGTTGCCATAGATCCGGACGACGGTGGCCTCAGGTCTTTCCAAGAGCTTTCGAACAGGGCAAGGAAGGATGTAGAAATTCGAGACATTAAAGTCCCAGTATGTGTATTTGCCTTTGACTTGATGTATCTTGATGGCGAGGTGAGTTTTCCTTCGTCGTCATCTTTGTGCCGTTCGACCTTGTATGATTGGCTTTCGTCACCAGATCCTATTGGAACGATCGCTTCGGGAAAGACGAAATCTACTGAGAACTCGATTCCTTACCTTGACACCAGGGGAACCAGGATCCGCCCACTTTGACCATGTCAACAGCTGCGAAAGTGAACAAGGGCGGGAATGTGTCAAGGAGTTTTGGCAGAAAGCCGTGGAAAGTCCCTGCGAAGGCCTCATGATCAAAGTTGGTTCTCATACGGACCACTATCTTGGCACGCTCTCATTCTTGGTTAGCTCCTGGACAGCGTTGAAATTTTGGAAACTGTCGCGCATCACCGGAGCAAGACTCGAAAGCGTCCGTTGCCAGCTACGTATGAGCCTGGTAAGTGATTGTTCTGACACATCCTTGAAGCACGGGACGAACCCACACGATGACTCTTTCAGATAAGCGAACTTCCGCATGGTTGAAGGTCAAGAAGGATTACGTGGACGGCCTTGGGGATACGCTCGACTTGGTCCCTATCGGAGCGTGGCACGGAAATGGGCGCAAAGCAGGATGGTGGAGTCCCGTCTTGCTGGCGGTCTGGGACTCCACAACGGAAAGGCCGATCGCCGTGTGCAAATGCATGTCTGGTAAGGTTTATTCCACCATGCCTTACGCATTTGGGGTAATCGATCGGTCAGGGTTTTCCGATGCATTTTACAAGGTGAGTATAACCAATTCCACCTCGGATAAGGGGGTATGGCATATGGATGGGGTGATACTCATTTTCTAAAAACAGGATCTCACTGAGAGATACGCCGAGGATTCCAACGATTGCTCATCTCACCCCTTGGGGGACTGCGATACCGGAGGTGAGGGCTATTTTTTTGCTAGGGGATAAACATTTTGACCTTAAAAAAATCCACGGCCCCCTTGAATGTAGGCTTTAAACCTGACGTTTATTTTAGACCTCGCGAAGTCTGGGAGATCCGGGGCGCGGAATAAGCAGATCACAATTTTGACTGCCTTTTTTTCATTTGTCTTCTTTCGCTAACCGAAACCGTGGGCCGTTGGTATTTAAAAGCATTACACTCAGTCCCGTGTCTTTGGCTGCGCTGGGTGAAGTATCTTTTGCGAGAGGTCTGAGTCTGCGGTTTCCGCGCTTCGTTCGCGTCAGGGAAGATAAACATCCAGAACATGCTACCACTTCCCGACAGCTCGCTCAGATGCATCGCGATCAACAAAACAGAGGCAAGGTCACCATCGGCGCCGACGATGGAGATCTCATGGACATGGAAGTTGAAAGAGAGGCACAGATCGAAGATGAATCAGACGGTTGAAGCTGAAGCCGTTCCTATCGTGTCGTTGGCATGTATCCCAGAATACACTTTCGAGCTTGAGAATGCTTATTGACATATTGCTCTAACAAAATGGTGGAACCTGATGCTCAGAAACAGTGCAGCACAGTGAATATCGATACTCGGTGTCCCAGACCACGTCCTTAACTTGCTGGCCAAAAACTGGTGATAATCGAAAGAGCTGTATGGTACGTGCTATCACTAGGAAATGCAGTATCGACAACGTACTTCAACCCGCCGTTTGACAGTGCATCCTTCCAGTCACAGTCTCTCTCCCCGGGAGGCAATAACCCTTGGAGGTGGGCGTACGACATGAGAAGAGCATACTTGATCGTAAGTACTGGTGGTGCCGAAGCCGAATTCTGGGACAGAAGGTCGTTACAGAGCAGTTGAAAGACTTCTGAACACGTCGCGAGCGCAGGCCGCGGCGGAAGGCTGGATCCTGCCCGACCGACGTCGGTATCCGTGGCGGATGACATGGTGCCTGAGTCACGCCGCGACCCACGCCTAAGGAGAGGCCTAGGTCGGGGCTTGGTCCCTCCAGTGATAGACAACCCAGATGACAGAAATTTCTGGCATACAATGATTTTAAAAGTGAGAACCGGGACTGTCTTTGGCAGACCCTCCATCAAGTTCCGGGCGATTTGGGGAGACGAAGTATATAAGCGCGTCGTCAGTGTGGCTGCAAACATGGAACCATCGAGAGATCCCGAGAGACTGAGGTTGATGAGCTGCGGGAGACCTTAATTTGTGCGTTGAATCCATCCGAGATGTTGCGAAACGCACGAGTGTCAACAGTCGAGTGGCCATCTCTCGACGCTCGCCATCTTCCTGCCCGACCGAGTGAAAGACAATATCGAGTGGAGCATCGGCTTCCCATCGTGGGCCATTACCTCCCCTCGGGGGAGGGACCTGCGACAAGAGAAGTAGCGAGAACTTTTCTGCATGGAAACAGCGGTTATTTCTGACTTTTTCCCAGGGAGTTGGAACCTTACCTCCAGATGTCTGGGAACTGAGCAACTCGCCCTTCTCAAACAAGGACAACAGCCACTGAAGGATTGGCCATGCATGTTCAGCGACTACTGCTGGTGTGCCACGGCTTTGGTCGAGGTCAGCGTGTTGGACGTCATAAGCAACTCTTCCACGCTTCTTGCTCGCATCCTGAGGCAAGAGCTTTTTGTGTTGTATGAACCCTTCCTTGAGGATTTCCCAGCAATTTCTACAATCCTTGATACATAGGGACTCTCGAGCGATGACCGAGTCCTCATCATGGCCATTATCGCTCGACGATGGTGGTAGATCGCTGCCAGCGACACCATCCAAAGGATATCTTGGCAGTGCTCTAAATAAAGACCCGGGTGAATTTGTAGCAAGAAAGGAGAACAAAACCCGCTGAGCAGCCTCGGATTCGACCACTGAAGGAGATAATGATGCCTTGGAAAGTGTGGGTTTCTGTTTCGTGAGGGAACCCTTGATGGGGAACGGAGGGGTCTGTTCCTGGTTGTTTAGTTGGTCACCGGTAGACGGGGGAGGAGGGAAGAGAGCTATGTAAAGGAGTTGGCGGATATGGTCACTGTCCAAGCGCGATGAGATCGGGAACTAGAAAGGCACTCAGGGAGACTTACGAAGGGGGTTTGAAGGACGAAGACCGCAACTGGTCGAGGACTGCTATACCGGATTCATACTGACCCTCCTCAAAACAGGTGTCGACCAGCCCACGCTGGTATCTGGTCATTTCCTGCTCGTTATTCGATGCAACCATCTTGATGGCGAGGGAGGAGGAGACGCGAGGCGCGTCGTGCTGTTGCGGAACGCGGTGCACGTGACAAGTCAGGTTAAATGTAGGAGCGGCGGCAGAGACTCGACTGCTACGTGAATCAGATCGAGCAACACAGCAAAATTTTCGCCCCCATTGATCCCACCCAGCCTGGAGAACGCAACGACTAAAAATGAACAGCTATGTCAATGTCGTTCCTGAGGGTGACCTGGATGCAGACTCGGAAGTTCTTCGTGCAAGATTAAGTTGTGGAGTCCATAGGAGAAATCTCCATCCAGAATACCTGATCGCGAATAGCAAGTACCGTGCAACACGCAACCAAGTTCGGTTACAGAACGACATGAGGTTGAGCGAGTTGGTCCTGTCTATCTCACTTCGGACATGGCACTGACCGCGGTATTTTGGGGTCAAAGCTGTTCCTCAAGCGATCATCGTCAATTTTATGTATCAGGAGTTTAGCACCACCGCCTCGTTGCATCGCGGATCGAAGCCCGCCTGATGGTCGCTGGACGCCTCTCACCGCTCGACGTGTCAGTCGACATCGCCGAGGCCCGCGACAGTCGTGTGCTGACTAATTCGAGCTCACGAACCATTTGAAACCTGGCGAGAGCCTCCCACCGTCGCCACCGTCGGAACTACTAGCACCAGTGCTAAAACACGCAGTCGTGCCAGGTCAGTATGGTTCCTTGCTACCACCAATTCCGATGCGGCGCATTGATGCACGGCCGGTTCAGTGCGTGTCTCGGCAGTTGGATGTTTCGCCCTCGCCCAACAGGTCCTGTTCGTCATTTGCTAGGGCAATTTCACCGGACTATGGCCACGGCCACAAGTGAATCTGGATCTCGTGGGCCCGTTGAGACCGCTATACACGACAAGGTGAGGAGGATATGCCGATCAGCACACCGAGAACGGCCTCCAAGCCATTTCTTAGCTGACAACTCTGCTTCAACCTTCACGACTCACCATTACAAACGAATCTCACCTCCACCGCCATCATGCTCCCATGAGGGCCCAAGGTGGAGGTAATGGTGAAACACGTCAGTCTCTCATTCTATATGTCGGCAAATAATCATCCACTCACGTGTTGCCACCGGTGGCGTCTATAGATTTCGCAGTGCAGATCATCTCAGAAGCATTCAAGGGAAAGGTATATTCACCTTTCTCTTTCCCAACGCTGCCATTTATCCGATTTCTCAGACAACTTTGCAACGACACCGAATAATTTACTCGGCGTTGTCAGATGAGCTCGCTCAAGGGCTCCACGCCCTATCTTTGAAAACATCGACGCCAGAGGAGGCACCGCGGTTGGCTGCTGGACAGGCTGACTCGGTGGTGTTGTGAAATATGTGCCCTCCTGGTTGCTTAGATTCGTCAATCATGAGTGCCGTCCTTTAATTAATACACATCCAACCACAAATTGTACTCCGTGCGGCTGTTGCCCCCATCGCCAGTTACAATGCGATTCTCCAGTGCTTAAATTGTTGAGAGTCCAAAAGGTCCTGCTGGCGATGCTCATCCGCAGCCAGGAGAAACGTATCCTGCCTGACGGCTTACGGACTCTAGAGACATTGGGCCCGGAAGATGTAGTCTCGATACCAACTTATATAGATTCCGATTGATCCGCAACAGCCAATCCGAGTGTTGGCAGCTACCCCGAGGTCCTCCTGTGTTCCTCACGCACTTCGGTATGAAAATTTCATTTATTTGCACGACTAGCTCCCCTGTTAATGTGTGATAGGTCTGCTGTCCTGCGACTATTCTCATTCACCATTGTGGAATTCAGGATCAGCGCTGAGCGTCGGCTCGTGCACAGGAAGCCAGCCTCGACGACGATCAAGTCCGGTTGCTGTTAGCACGGACATGTTGGTAACGGTGACCATGAGTCTCTTGCTACCACTTTCACGCAGTGAAGGCTGGACACTCTTTCATAACGACTTGTCCTCTACGACTCGACCATCACGATCAGCGTGCAGATGGTCATGTTCCCATATATAAACCATGAAGCTGCTTCCAGCATTTTGTCCTCCTCCAAGCCTTCTGTTACTCCCATGTCTGACCGGAGAACGTATCGAGAAGACGCACGGCCAACGCTCCCTCCCGTTCGAGACTTGTTCCGAGGTATGTCACAACCCTTGCAGGCTGTGGGGGGTCTAGATCTGACGTTCTCCACGTAGATGAACTGTCCCGTTCACCTAGACCCCCAACGAACCTGACTCCTCCGTGGATTGTCCCCGGCCCTCGCGTTGACCAGAACTTCGAGCGATCGTTTTCTCGAGTTGAACGTCGTCAAGACTCTCAATTGGATGGACCCGGCGTTCAGGTGCACCTATTCACTCGTGCTGTGTTCGCGACTAATGTCCTTTGCAGCGTTCTCCACCTCCGGCCGCCTATTATTCGCATTCCACACAGCAACGCTATGATGGACGTATTTCATCTCGTTCCTCCCATCCAGATAATTTATCATCATCTATGAGTCAACATCATTCACAACTACGTCCTCAGTACCACGCTCGTTCTACTTCCCTGGCGGATCAACCAGCCGCGTCCCACGATCAGAACACCCCATCAGGGTCTCATCTGTATTCAAATCCAGCCACACAGTCGTACAATTATTCCTATACCACCACGGGTATTCCGTCAAGAGGGTCCTATCCCGAAGGCTGCACCAGGGAGCAATATAGAGAATCCATGACTGCACCGGTCGCATTGGAGGTAGCTCGCCAGCCTTCCGTGTCCTCGCCTTCTTCATTGAAGTACGAGTGTGATTATTGCGGCAAGGGATTCACTCGACCTAGTAGCCTCAAGGTATGCACGTCACCGCAATCGTCCTGATGTCCCTTGGTCCTGAATATGACTGTCTAGATCCACTTGAACAGTCATACAGGAGAGAAACGTGAGTAGCCTCGCCGCCATGGAATTGCTCAGAGTCTCTAACCCCACCAACCTCGATACTTGTAGCCTTTGTCTGCACTTTTGAAGGCTGTGGGCGCAGCTTCAGTGTGCTCAGTAACATGCGCCGGCACGCACGGGTACACGCTGAGGCTCCTAGTCGCCACCAGGAAAGCTCAAGTGACGAACACAGTGATAGGCAGTAAAGTGCAGGCGCTCCACTGCCCCGCAGGCGTTTAATGATCGGAAGTTCAGCATTTGACCAACACGAAGCGACGACCATGTCCCACTTTGTGTTCCCCCCCAAATCAAACACTCCGGCAAGACAATCAACTTGCTCATGTAGCCCACATCCCATTCCTTTTGCACGCATTCGTTCCTCCCTCCCCTACCCCCGGGGGTGTATCCGATATTCGGCATTTCTGTTCGCTATAGATGCTTTTTCATTATTTAATATTTATTGACCGTGTAGTACCCACACTTGCATCTTCAAAGTATGTCGCATTCTCGAGCTCATTGCACGAACTAACTCTTTTTATTTTATTTATTCATCGTAAACGTACTCCATCATTTACTTACTTAACATTATCCAGTATATTTCTGTCACTTTTTAGAGGGTACATAGCTCCACACAACCTGTGCGTCGTTTTGATGGGGCACCGAGTCGGTGTCATAAAGACTTGCACGCGTATGGTTTGAAATAACAAAGACACCGTTACTCGGTCGCAACTTTCGCTTGCCCATCCCCCCCCCTCTTCCTTCCTTTTCCCCCAACACACACATGCACACAGAGAAGCCTAGAGCGACCTAAACCATCTCGGAGATATTATATTGCCATTCGGCCATTTACAAAACGACTGCGCGCGCTATCCCCCACCAACCACCACCTAGAGACCTGTTTCGAACAGGGTCTTCGACGGTCACGTTCGAGGAAATAGCCTATACCTTCCGATGCGGCGTCAAGACACACAGCCATGCTTCATTTTGTGTGTGTGTGTGGGTTGATGGGCCGCCACGAGGCCCAAAAAAAAAAAGCGTCGAACTGAAATGCATGGCGTTGTAACTGGAAGAAGAAATAAAAGAGAGAAGCAGGCGTCACGTAAATGTACGGAATTCCGATATCATGCTTTAACCACGCAGTGGCGGTGACATGTGCTGTGAGGCAGTCCCCCCTCGAGCTTGAGCTTGTCTGCAACAGTCGATATGATGGCAGAAACGTAAGACGAAGAACCTATGAATTTCATAGACCCCCAGAGTCCAGACAAACAGAAGAACCACGCACAGTGCTACGACTTGTGTACATTAAAAGGCAAGGAAAAAAAGAAAAAGAGAAAAGTCTGCGACGCAAAACCGCCACCACACATGCCCTCGAGCGCACATATTCTCCGCAGATCATGTTGTCATACCCACATCATTGCAGCGAGGTCGTTGCTCCCGTACGCCACATAACGCAAACGGCGTCATCCAGTTGTCACCCGGCACCCCCACCCACTTAAATTTGGGGTCCGTTGCACACGCCGTTCGCAGGCTACAAAGAGATGGCACGGCCTTTGCCAGAGTGGTGGACACTACGAAAGTGTGAGCGGCCTCTCTCACGCTGCCCTCCATTGCTCCCATTCGTAGATTCATCATCAAAGGCTCGGTCAGCCCGGTTATAGCTGATTGCACGGGGGCTCTTGTGCGTAAAGCCCGCAAATGCAAGGGCCTTGCGGACGTTGAGAATCTCTTCCCCGTGAACCTCATGTCGTAAGAGGGGATCTTTGGTATCATTTGCGGGCACACCATTGGCAGGAGCCAGAGGCTAGGAGGCAACGTGTTTGATGAGCGTGCACAAGACGTGTAAATGAATGAATGCATGCCTCTGGAGGGATGTCAGAATCAAAATGTCTCGTATCTTCAGGATTTATCAATTCGGGGCGATACGGTGCGGGATATCGGTGAATATCATCCCAGTCAATGCCTTTGAACCATGGGTGGGCCTGTTATCCCCAACACCGTCAGTACGTAGACGAAGCGGTGCGGAGAAGACACGCCTTGATCATCTCTGCCCCATCACTCGTTCGAGAAGCTGATATAATGAAGCCGCTGCGGCGCGCCTGAATTGCGAGGGAATCAGGTCGGAAAACCGATGCGGACGCCTGGCTACCAAGACGGTCTTCTGGTTCACAGAGTAGTGCTTTCATCAAGCTGATACCCTCATGCGAAACATGAGGACGGGAGGGGAACTTGAGCGACTGCCTCCAGTTGAGAATTTTTTGGCGAGTCACATGCCGCTAGAAAAAAAAAAAAAAAAGTCAGTCAGCCTGCTTCCGCTCCTGTGCTTATCGAAGGCAACCACAGAAGACGCGTACGGAGTTGCTGATGAATGGAGGGTGTCTATGCACCGACATACGATTAGCGACGTGAACGGAGCCGCAAACTACCGATTCCTTACCCGTACAGGCACTCAAACATGATGACGCCCAAACTCCACCAGTCGCATGAAAAAGAGTAGCCGTTACCTCTGATAACTTCGGGTGACACTAACGACAAAAAATGGAGGAGTCATTAAAAGGATAAAGGCAAAATATCTTACTATACGAGTTGGTACCACATCTTTGGGTTAGAATGGAAGCGTCAATCAATATACGCATTCAAGCTCGCACAAGAAGAGAAAAAAGCTTACACGGAATACGCTAGCTGCAGCGTGGCGCGGATGTGAGGGTCGATGGCATGCGGAAATGGAACAGATTATGGGAACCATCGTACCTTCCTACGATTCTTTTCGCGCCAGGTGAAGACACCACCCTCACCATTACCTTCTCCCAAGAGCAGTTCGATAGCTTTCTTGTCCATGGGCCTTGTCCTAGTTCCGTCGGTCAGGCCATTCCCATCGTCAAGGTCGACGCCGTGCTTGCGCAACAGTTGCCGTCGTTGCTGCTCGTAATCTGTCCCGAGGGCGTCAATTACAGGGTTGCCATGTGAATATGAAAGGCGAGTTACATGATGTGTCATGTGCCCAGTGAAGGTCGGTGCTGTGGGAGGTGGCAGGTTAGCGCTCGACCCAAGGATGGGGACCCAGGTCCCCGTTTAGTTTCGCCGGTACTGACGCAAGCCCAAAGTCGCTCAGTCGTATGTGCCCCTCCGGATCAAACAAAAAGTTCTATCAGAATGAGCAAGATATGGGTTTATCAAAGAGCGGACCTTAATGTCCAAGAATCGAAAGGGCTTACATCAGGTTTAATATCACGATGAATAAAGCCAAGTTTGTGGCATGACTCGATGGCAAGGACCATCTGGGAATAACGCGCTCCATCGCACAACGGCATGTGAAACGGGAAGGACGAACCTCGGCAACATAAAATCGGGTAAAATCCTCCTCGAAAACGTCCCGTTCTATCAGAAGATTGAGAAGATCTCCCCCTCCCATGTACTCAAGTATCTATATTTATTTCAATGAAATCAAAATGAATCAGTGAAATGATCCCCTTCCGGCAGTGTACGCAGTCCAGTGGTGATAGAACTGCTGACCAGATACAGGTTGTCACGGTCCTGGAAGCTGTAGTACAACTTCACAATCCACTCCGCAGCACCTGGAGAGGAAACCAATGATGCGGTTTTGAGAACGTCGCGTTCGGCACGGACGTGACCTTCCTGCCCTTTCCGTAACATGTCCGTTTTGCGTAACTAATGACAATTTTCCAATGACACGGGGGATGAATATATTTAGGAAATATGAAATGAAAGCAGACACGAGTACCTGTTTCATCGCGAACAACTGACCGGTCTCTCGTTCTTTGACGAGTGACACGACTCCAAAAGCACCTGTGGGGTTAAGTAAGATGAATGGAAAATTGACATTTATATCAAATTCATGGAGAGCACGAACCGTGACCGATAGTCTTTAGTTTTATGAAGGCGGTCACGTCTACTTTGGTGCGACGGACACGAAGATAATCGGTTTCATTCTGTCGCCAACGAGAGCGCAGGTGCACTTTCTGTTCGTCGGACAAGTTCATGGCGATCATGTCTTTCTCCATGGCGACCCTTCTCTGCTCTCTGGACGGGGTCTGCCGGAGAAGGGGAAAATATAGATTTTCAAAGTAGATCCGGGCAGACACAGCTTTCTCGAGCGTCGCCAGCGATGGAGTGATCGGCTTTCTCTGGGAGTGGGCCAAAGAAGGCAGGAAATTTCTGGAATCTACAGGGGCATCGACCTCGTGTTCGCCTACCTCGGGGTGTGCGATGAGACCGCCGGGCCAGCGGATGGTGGGGTTCGCGGTGCGCACTGGAAGGCCATCGAGGATAGAAGAGAGAGGGATGTTTTCCTGTGCGGCGGTAGTTGTGGTTGAGGAAGTGGGAGAACTGACCCCGTTTACGACCCGCAGCGGCGGTGATTGAGCACCAGGGGCAGTGGTCGCCGAGGGCTTTAAGGCGTTGACAACGTCGTTGATGGCTCTTGCCCTGTTGGTGTGTCTCACGCGGGATTTGATTGGCCTGGCCCACCGCGGATCTGGAGTTGGAAGGGTCAAGAAGGGGAGAAGTGAGAACTAGAGGGAAGCAGACCTCCGAGCTTTCCCATACCATCTGGACCCCAACGAGTGAGAAGGGCCTCAGCCTGGTCGGCATCGGAAGCATGGACGAGGTGTCTGGAGGAGGATCGTTATGATGAAGTGGCGAGATGATGGTGTGGGGACGTACACAAAGCGAGTTGGGGTGGACACCATGTCCTTGCTGATTCTCCTGTTCTTTCTCAGGGGAGAGGACGGCGAAAGGGCGGGTGCAACCGGCTCGTACCGAGATGGCCACTGAAACAGATGGGAAGGCGACGGGGTGGGTATCATGGCGAGGAGATCATAGAAGCCGTTGTGGAGGAGTGTTCCGGCGGGGAGCATCTGGACGGGGGGTGCGTAGGCGGGGTATAGATACAGGTCGTCTCCAGCAGGGGGCATCGGTGTCGGGGCGGGGCGGGGGGGGCGGGGGAGGGCTTAATCGGGAGTCGGCAAACAGCGAGGTGGATCTGTGTGGGTCGAGGCAGGCAATCTGAGATGAGACGACAAAGAGTCCGGGCTAATATTATGAAATATTTGTGTGCAATTTCCGCGTGTACACAGCAGTCAGTACTCCGTTCCTTGTTTTGGGACGACGCCAGTTGAGCCGCGAAGATGAAGATAATCCGGATTATATCGTCCATGGCAAGATCTCGCATCATATACTAATACTGTATGTACATCATCCGAACACCCTCCGCCGACCCATTTATTTCCTCCCCTCCTCACTCCATCATCCATCACTCCCGATCGCACTCGTGCCCTCCCCCTCACCCTTACCCTGCTGTCCACCACCCGCCTCGTGTCAATCAATTTCCCGGTCTTCATGTTCTCCTCGTTCATCCACTGACGGCCCTGATTATTTCTCCGACCCATCGCCTCCTGCCGCAAGCCTCTCTTCCTCCTCACCCCGCTCATTACCACCCCTCCGCGTGCCTCTTCATACTTATAAACCCAAATTTTCTTCTTTCATTGAACCATAATATTCTTTCCTTCCTCTTTTGCCTATCTGCTTAACTTACTATGACGAGCCCGAGGGACGATCGTATGTACGGACCTATGACCAAAACACGCAGAAGCCCTCCCGGAGGGGATTCGCAGAGTAGTGGTTTCTTTCAGACGGGACAGGGTGGGCGAACTGTGCTCCCTCCTCTTTCTTCAGCATTTCCAACCTCACGTTCTCCAGGTCTGTTTTTTTACATAGTGTTCATCCAATATGCTCAACTTGTTGGCTCTCGCCTATAGGGCCCGCAGACTATTCTAATCCGTACCCGCAGCCTCGCTCCTCCCCACCAAAGCCCGAACACATTTCGTCGGGCTACAATCAATGGTCTCCTTCCGCAACCCGTGCGTTACCTTCCATCTCATCTCCCCTTGTCCCCTGTTCAATCCAATCCCCTCAATCATCCAGCGGCCGCGGCTCCCCAACATTCTTCCACCTATTATGAGCACTACGACTCAAGATACCAACAAGCACCATACCCGACATACCCTTCTCGGGCTTCAACCACGATCCCCGCAGATCCCCAAGGGTCTCGTAAGCTTCCTCCACTCAGCGTTCCTCCTCCCCCTCCTGTCAGAGATGACCGCTGGCAAGGCGCCAGTTATGGTTCGGTGGGTCCCCATATCTCCAACTATGCCGACATTCGCTCCCCCACCGCAACCTATCCTCCCGAGTACGCCCAATTCCAGCCTCACTCTTATTCCTATCCTCCTGTCCCCGATCCACGCAATCACCCGAGCCAGCAGCCTTCTATCCATCACTCGCATCAATTATCCATGAATGGCGTCTATCCACCCGAGCGTGGAGTCCCAGCACATGTCGACGCGCACGGTCCTTCTCCCTATGCCAGGGGCCATGTGACCAACAGTGTGCTCACTCAAGAGCCTTCTTCTGTGCTGGTCACCGAAGAACCCGTCATAAAAAAGAAGCGCAAGAGAGCCGATGCAGCGCAGCTCAAGGTCTTGAACGAGACATATGCTCGCACAGCATTCCCATCAACTGAGGAACGTGCTGAGCTGGCGCGGAAACTCGACATGTCCGCTCGAAGCGTTCAGATATGGTGGGCTACCCGAGACCTTGCGGTGACAACACTGACATCCGAAACAGGTTTCAAAACAAGAGGCAATCAATGCGGCAGACCAGTCGCCAGGCGGCTAGCTCTGCGACTGGCGGGCCACATCAGCCTTTTTCGATGTCAGCTCAGTCTGAGGACGTTGCACACTCGTCGTATGGCGGCAGCCTGAGCCCCACCACACTCCCTGCTCATCATGGTTTTGTCCAGCGCGCAGACTCCCGCCAAGTAGTGGGTCCTGACGCTCGTGCACCCGCCCAGACCCGTCGCGAGGATGATTCTCGCAAGTGGCCATCGGGTCGATACTGATCTCGATCGCTCGACTCATCTTGATTTCATCTCTGCCTGGATTCTCTATACAATTCATGTCACTCTTTGGAATTCCCTGCATCGCAATATTCGCCAGGACAACGATCATTCATTATCAATCTCTCTAATTTACACGTGCTCCAATGAGCCCTTAATATTGTACATATTCCATGCATACATTAACGCATCATCGACGCAACCCCATTTGTTTGTTTGTTTTTTCTGTACCGAATAGTGTCTCCAACGTGACCGTAGAGCCTTATGTACTTATGGCGTCTCTCTTCTTTTCTTTTTCGTTTCCCTTTTGTTATCTGGGGATAACTGTGGTACGTATTATTGGGCCTGTACCAAAAAGACACGTCGCCGGAACTCCGCGGTTTGTTAGGCCGAGATGCTGAGGCTCAGAAGCTGTCGTGCTCAACTAAAACGAGCGGTGGTGAGGTGTACACTTTTGTCATGGTACATCTGTCAGCTTGGATCTCGAGGAACCTGTGGTATTACGGAGATAGATCAGCTGAATCGATAAGATACACGAGGTCATCTCGTACAATCCGCTTCCTTGTCATCTTGACAGAACCTTTTTTTTTTTTTCTCTTCGTCCTTCTTCTTCTCTGGACTTGTACACGAACACACACACATACACATGCACACACATGGGACAGGAAAGGCCATGGGCGTCGATGGGAGGGGGTAAGAATGGCGCGGTTGATGGGACTGCCGCTCAGGAGTTTGTGTGGAGCTGACATCGTCGTTATCACGTCTTCGTTCCGAAGAGATGTGTGTGCACACTTCTACTCGCGGTTGACATGACTACTATGAGAAGAAACGCCGTAACTTTGAATCTGAGTTCTGATTAAAGAGGGGGTGGACGCAAACGCCATCACGTTGTGCGAAGAGTGAACGAGAAATTAGGAAATTAGGTATGGGCGTCCTGCCACACAATTCGATCGCAGCGCTGGGTTGAGGTCATCGTATGTGTGTGTGGCGACTGGGAAATGAATTATGGGTGGCGATCATGACAAGAGGAGACGAGAAAGGATTTACTTGGGGTTCATCCGTTGATCGCGGGTAGATGCGGCGGCCAAGGTTGGGGAGGCTGAGCGGCGGGCCGTGATCGCACCAACTGCGCTGTAACGACAAGTTTCGAAGAAGGCGGAGAAGTTGACATGTCGCGCTCCTCTTGGCGTGCATGAACACCCAACTTGCACCAAACCAACCAACACGGCGCCGGCATCCTCCATCCATCCGAATCACTATTTCTGATCCCGACGTAATAATTATATATATACGGCGGAAGCAAATTTTTTCTCGAGTTTCTATACTGAAAAAGGCAATCTTGGATCGTCGCGGATGCTTCCGCGGGATAAAAAGGTATGTGTGAGTGTGCGTAACCCCCCCCCGGTCACCACGGGTTTCCCCTTCTAAGGATCTTCGTCACTGTCAGTATCCTCCGGCTTAGGTCCCCCATGGGTAAGCCACGCCAGCTTCCTCAGCCTCCTTCTCTCCTCACGTGCTTTCACTTGGTTCCGAGTCTTTTTCTTCTTCTTCTTCACAGCAGCCGCGCTGGCCGCAGCAGCTCCTTCTTCTGCACCGCTTCCCACAGGGGTCGCAGCGTTGGAGACTACCGGACTCGTCACTCGCGAGCGAACAGGAGTATTGACTCCACTTCCCTTCGGTGATTTCGCATCACCCAAAGCGTCTTCAATCACGGAGGTTTTCCCTTTATGTGTCATTCGCCCAGCCTCGATTTCCCAGACTTCAGAACCTAGGTTACTCTAATGAGCGATAAATGAAAAAAAGGCTGCGCTCTGATATATCACGCACATAGAGAAGTGACGAACTCGTGGTTGTGGGATATGATCACCTGCGTGTACACGAGCACCACATCAGAAAAGCCTCGATCGGGGTCGGTGCAAACAGAGCGAAACGTACAACTGCGCCGGTCCAATTCTTGATGGCAATCGCAAGCCCACCCAACGCCTCGCGATCCAAGAAGTTGGTCGGTTCGTCAAGCACGCAAATCTATATATAGACCCTCAGAGACGTCCCTGTAGAAATCTCCCGTGCTGCGCACCTGCGGATTATTCCAAAGACAGGCTGCAATCACCAGTTTGATCTTCTGACCTTTTAATCGAACAGTCAATCGAATTGCGCCACAGCCCTGACATTTCTTACCTCCAGAAAGCCCTGATATCTCGTTGTATTGAGCGATATCTCCATCCAGCCCAATGTCTTCGAGATGCTTCCGAACGAGGTCTGCACGCGTTTCTCTCGCACCAGCGCCCTCTCGGGAAGATTCTAGATCATCAAACTGTTGTACCAACTTCCCAAACCCTTTGTCGAGAAGCTGATCTCGCGGAACCCAAGTATTCCACTTGTGATCCAATCCACGCCATTTGATCTCGTACTGGAACGACTTTTTCAGCTTTTGACGTCCCATAATAAGCTGAGCGACTTAATCAGCTAACCATGCCTCGAATTAATGCTGCTCGATCAAACCTCTAGTTTGCGCTTAGACCCGTCTCTCCCAACCCATTCTTGTTCAAGGACGGCCTTCTCCTCATCCGTCAAAGCACGTGTTGTTTTCTCCAGGATTTCTCCTGATGTGATGCGGGTAAGAGGTCATACCGTTATTACTTTAACCGGTCAGGTCAGGTTGTCACCTACGATCGTGGCCGTCTTGGAAACGCCATTGAATGTAACCAATGGGCGTTTTCTCTAGATGACGCTCTATCGAATATGTCATTATTAATTCATTGGGCCGATGGAAGCCAGAAGAACTGACCGATGTGATGGGTTGCGTGTTGTGATACGTAACCTACCCGTAGTGCTGGGTGTTTGTACACCGTACCTTGTTGAGGGACTGTCTCTCCCTGGAAGAGATAAATGGTTATTTCACAGGGCAATATCTTTTTGGGATGTTCACGTTCACGTACAGTCAATAACTTGATTAAAGTTGACTTCCCAGCACCATTAGGCCCGAGAATGCCGACACGGCTGAAAGAGGAAAAAGAAGACATTCATGGTAGATAGAGCAACGGTGGCGGAAATGAAAAACTATACCTTGAGAGAGATAACGCACAACTAACGTTATGAAGACTTGGACTTGACCGTCCAAGGTAAGTGAACGTACAATTCGACATCTTGAGGATCGCACGCGTGTTGCTCCTTACCCCCATCAAGGAACCAGGGGGAGGGAACGCGAATTTGACGGAGCTAGCCTCAAGAGTGTAGTAAGATTTAGCCTCGGGGTGCTTTTCCACAAACGCCGAGAGATTTCCTGGATAGTACACGAGCTAAGGCAAGCCACCTCAGTTCACCGGCGGTGAATCAAAACGGAGGAAAAAGCACCTTCTTGGATTCGTAGTGAATGATGTCCGTCGTAACGTTATCCAGGAATCTAGGAGCGCCCGCCATCAGTTCCTCCTCAGCAGGACTCATCACGATCGAGCCTCACCCTGAGTCGTGACTGACAATGAGACATGTGACGTTCTTCTGGGCAACGAGGTATTGTTCTAACCATAGCACAGAAGCGCGATCGAGCTATAGATCGAGGAAACACGTGAAACGGGAAAAATGCCCGAGATAACACAAGACGACGTACGTGGTTCGTGGGCTATTTGCGGTGACAATGGTCAACCCTAGAGTAAAATTATTAATTAAAGAAACAAATACGGACCTCGTCGAGAAGCAGCAAGTCAGCATTGTACAGCATTGCGCGCGCCAGCTCCAATTTCATTTTCCAACCCCCTGAAAGTCCGCCGACGATGTCGGCCTGCCTGGCATCGTCGAAGCCAACCTCAAGGAGTTGGTCCCTGATCTTCGACCTTGGCACATCCTTGAGCGATTTGTCTGGACAAGTGAGCCAATGCTTTGGATAATGCACTTGGCGAACGACCCACCCGAAGCTACGAAGTCCAGAACGGACAGGGAGGTATCTTCACCTTGCAGCGAATGTTCTACCATAACACATCGCACTTGATCCAGCGGTGGAAAGTTCTCCACCTTCCCATCACGTAGCTGACGCATGAGGGTTGACTTCCCTGATCCATTGGCACCGAGAATACCATATCTCCGCCCACGGAAAAGGCGAAGGGAGGTGTGAGAGAGAAGCAGGAGTGCACCATATGCAAGTGAGAAGAGTGTATCGCATAGCAAATCGCCATCTTCGTCGGATGCACTTTGCACTGCGCCATTTTTTGCCTGGCAGGAAGGTCGGTCAACGGCAATGACGGAGAAGAAACGGTAGTAAACCTACTTGTTCGACGGCATAGAGATGTGCGCGAACCCTCTCTGCGAATTTTGTCGCTTCATCTTCCCCCAACCATGGTTTCATGTACAGCCCAACAGATCGATTCCATTGAGATTTTTCAAGAAAATGTTTTTGATAGACTAGATCCGCTATGATGGATGCCTGGAGTTGAAGGGACGATGTCAACAAGGGATGCCTCGTTGCCGAGGGTTGATTGGGCTCCGCTTCAGACCGCACTACAAGGTTGTCATCTAGTAGAGTGAGTAGGATCTTGAATATCTCAGCCGTCTCAGCATCCAGATCTCGTGGGGGGGGAGTGCCACTGGATGACGCTCCTGACCTCAACAGCGTGTTCAGCGCAGTCTCCGCAAAAGCGCGGACCTATGGGGGCCAATAAGAAAAATACACGAGGTGTCATTCCTCAACTCAATTGCTAACCTCGGGAAATGCAGCACCCTCCGCAATTTTATTGACGCCGTCTACGAGAGGGCTTAGATACCGTGCAGCGACCTGCGGGTTTCTCACGAGCTTCACGAGGTTGTCAATGACTACCACTGTGCGCCGCTGAACTTCCATGCTCCGGTCATTCAGCGCTCGCATAAGCAATGGCACGAGGACTGCAAGGGCTGGTGCAGTCACTTCGGCAACGAAGGTCGTGGACGACAGTGCCTTGATACACGCAGAGACCGTGTCGGGATTAGACATGCATTTGACCAGCGCGGGTACATGCGGTGCCAGATCTGGGTTCGCAAGCGTGTTGCAGAGCGACGTAGCGCACTTGACAGCTGAAGTGGCAACCTAGCGAATCGGTCAGATCGTACTGACATCCGAACGCTATTCAGAAAAGTACCTCTTTCTTGGTGTCGTGCATTGCAAGCTCGACCTTTGGGAGTATATGCCCCAGCTCATCGGCCACGGATTCTTTCGCGGTGGCCACGAAATTTTTGAGCGCGTCTAGCGCGCCCACTTTTGTTTGCCATTTTCCATTTGCCAAAATCTCCTCCAGACTTCTAAATACGGTCCTCGTCGCCTCTGGAGGAAAAAGTTGCAATATGGCCTTGGTTGCGGCAGCAGCAGCAGCTCGCACCACGTCTCCCTTATCGGAATAGAGGTCAAACAAGATGGGAAGACTAGGGAGTAAGAACGGTGCGCCGGACGCCCCAAGAACAGCGGGTAGTGACTGGAACGCAATCGCTGCAGACTCCCGCTCGTAACCTGATTTCTTATTGAGCGCAAAGGCGTGCAAAGTGGGAATGACATTTTGATCGCTGATAATGATAAGAAACAAGGTAGATATCAGCTGACTTTTGGCCCGTTAGAAATTAGGACAAGTCCGACGAACACGAGTGTCTCTACACCAGCCTTTGTGATAGCAAGTGCAAGTTTATCGGCGGCTGCTTTAGCATCTGTGCAAAGTCAGTTTCCTTTCGCGTTCCATTCTGTCATTTGAATGGACTCACCCGGCCCCGTTGGCGCAGAACGCAGTGACTCGAGAATTGATGCGAGATCAGCATTGGCTGGTTCGTTCATAAGAGCGGGAGACATTGAAGAATGCAGACGGAGAGACCGATGGATATCGTAGGTTAGGGTAATAGTATGCTTGCTTCCAGTCTATGGGTGAAGTACAGGCAACGATTTTATAGTCTAGAGGTTGCGTGGCTGGCGTCAGGCAGGGCTGGAGGCGTGCTCGTGGTATCGCGTCGACGACGGATTCTATAAATGATGCTGGCGCAAAGCAGAGCGAAACGTGGTCTGTCTTTGGTACCAGTGCCTTCCTGCGATCAGTGAGCTTTGAAGAAATAGTTGGACGAGAAAAGTTTACTTGCCCGCAACAATCTATAAATTTCAGGACTGACAAATTGGGCAATACAGTCATCCACCGGCACTTTGAAACACCGAAATTGCAAGCTGCGTAGAAATAATTTGTCAACACTAGCTCAGTAGAACTTAGAATTGAGAATTTGGTGGGGACTATTATAGAGCGAACATATAGTAAAATAGCCTGCGTGGTTTCGTGTGTTACCGTAATGTCCTGCCACTTGAAACACTATGATAGTATGTCCTTTTCAGCTAGTTGGTGCCGTGGGAAAATTATGTCTGAAAACACACCTCACCTTCTTTTTTTTTTTCCCGATACGGAAGTAGAGGGTCTATGGCGACCTGTTGAGGTTCTGTTTGGCAGGGAATTGCAAGATTCGATGTTTATGTTTATTTATATTTACATGATGTCCTGTTATGGAACACCTGCGCTGGTCTTGGAGGCTTCCAATCCTCAATGGCAGAGAGCTTTGTGGGGTCCATTTTGATGCAGTTGTTGGAGACGACCAATCCCAAGTACTCGACCCCAGCAAGGTTGAAATGACACTTCTCAGGTTTGAGGTAGAGGTGTTGCTCACGGAAGCATTGGAGGACCTTTAGAGTCCGGTCGTGGTGTGTGGCAGGGTCGGAGGAGTGAATGAGGACATCGTCCATGTAGATGACTAACCATCCTTTGGCAATATAGTTGGCGAAGGCGTCGTCCATGTAGGCTTGGAAGGTGGCTGGGGAGTTGCAGAGGCTGAAGAACATGACAGTGGGCTCAAAGAGCCCGAACAGCATGATGAAGGCCGCCTTCCATTGGTCCTCAGGTTTGATCTGTACATTGTTATATCCCCACCGCATATTGAGTTTGGTGAAGATGGACAATCCCTTTAACTTATTGAGGAAATCATTGATCCGGGGAAGGGGGTACGTGTTACGACGCTACTGCACCGTAGGTTTTGGACCAAGGTGAAGCATACTAAGATACTAGTAGCAGGCACTCAGAAGTAGCCTGGCGACTTAGGAAGGATTCTTGGATACGCCAGAAGATACGCGGTATATTGTGTAGAACTAGCTGGGGGGGCTAGTACTACGCCATCGGGTTTATATACGAGTACATAGGACGCACAGACCAAGCTGTGAGTCTCGATAGCGGTAACTAGACGTACTACGAGGCCTAAGTATCCTATAAGGGGATAACCTAGGAAACCGGTAGGTACGATGAAACGTGGGGTGAAACATGATGATGGGTAAGGGAAGGGCAGTGCGGTTCCGTGAGTGATGGACGATAGAAGGAACTGTAGGTATTATACAAGTAACGGGGACTCGGCGTATCAGAGTTGCATAGGAGACAGAGAACGTGGTAGGTGGAGGGGAAGTGAGAAGGGAGAGGTATGGACAAACATAAGGCCGTACGTGGGGGTAGATTGGGTTGTAACAGTACGCATTTTTGACAGTATGCGAGTTAACGTATCAGTAGTCCTGGCAGGGACGGAGTTTTCCATCCTTCTTCTGGACAAAGAAGAAGGGAGCGGCTTGAGGGGACTTCGATTGTTGGATCTTCCCGCTGGCTAAGCCTTCTGGGACGAATTTTTGGCAGGCGATGAGCTCCTCCGGGTTGAGGGAGTAGTTCTTGGCTCGTTTTGGCACAAAACTGGAGAGGAGTGTAATTCCATGGTCGAATGGCCTAGGAGGGGGTAATTCGGTCTCTGCTTCATCTGTGAAAATGTCCATAAATTGTTGGTATTCCTTAGGTACCTTCGTGGTGATGCGTTTGCTCTCTTGAGCTAGGGTGGTGGAGAGAGTGACCTTCCGAACCTTTTCAGGAAGGTTGCCGAAACGTTTGAGCCAACAGTTGGCCCACTTGTTTTCGATGTCGAGTTTGAGATACCATAGGAGGTACCGTTGTCCTAGGGCTTCCAGCCTGTTGCGCTTGTGAGGGACAGTTTTGGCTGAGACGTTACTTTGCGCATTGACCAGTCGATGATGGGGTTCTGTTCCTTCAACCAAGACATTCCGAGGATGATGTTCTGGTGTTTGCCACTAGAAAGTACGAGGAAATCATGGTCTTCCTCGTTGTCATCTACCCAGATGTGGAGCCGTGTTTTGAACTTTAGTTCCCCCATTTTATTCTCCGTTCCATCCGCATTATAGGCCTTGCGGGGTCGGGAGAGGCAGGTAAGGGGAAGATTGTGACGCTTGGCGAAAGCGTAGTCGATGAAGCAGGTGGTGGCTCCACAGTCGATGAGGGCAGGGGTGGAGGTGACATTTTGGCTACCTATGGGAGAGAGGGAAAGAGGAACGAAGACCAATTTTTCTTCCCTTGGTACAATGACTGTAGGGATGGAGGGAGAATCGTTGATTTGGGCGAGCTCGCGTTCCCAGGAGTCTGGGTGAGTCCTTTGAACTTGGTGAATTTGTTCCGCTTTTTCCAGAGGAGTCTTTGGTGATTTCTTGGCGAGTTGTTGGTGGAGGGTGTGGAGGATCTTGGTTCAGGAGGGGGTCTTTGAGAGGGTAGAAAGGTAGGAGTTGAGTTTGTCGACCACTGGAGTGGTCTGGATAGCATGAGAGTGCTCTTCCCAAGAATCTGGGTAGGTTTTCTGTAGGAAGTGGATACATTGCACTCATTCTAACGGGGTTTTCCTTGGTTTCTCTCTGTGAGAAGGAGTGTTACGACGCTACCACACCGTAGGTTCTGGACCAAGGTGAAGCGTACAAAGATACTAGTAGCTGGCACTCTGAAGTAGCCAGAAGACTTAGGAGGGATTTCTAACAGACCAGAAAATACGCAGTATATTGCATAGAACTAGCTAGGGAGCAAGTTCTACAAAGCAGGGGTTTATATAAGTTACAGGATCGCACACAGACCAAGCTATGCGCGATAGTAGGCTAATCTAAATGGGGGTGCGCCTCAGGGAAGCTGGTAGGCATGCCATGAGGCGATGGGATCAAAGAGGCAGCGCAGTTCCGAAAGGAAGAGAGGAACCGGTCCAGAGGTACATCAAAAAGGGGGCAGTAAAACTGCCAGGGTGAAACAGGGGAAGGAGGGCTGTGTAGATCATAGAAGATCAACACAGGAATGGGATAGTAGTCCGAGGTAACGGTATTACTCGTCCACAGCTTGAGAAATGAAGGCCAACATTCTAACATTGTGAGTAAGGCAGAATAGGAGAGGGCCGAACCGTTGGTTTGTAACAATAGCCCCATGCTGAGGTGGGAGACACTGTACTCCCGAGATACTTCCTAGAAGTTGCCGTTGTAGGCATCACGGTCAGATTCCGGGTCGTCCTGGAATGGACAGCTGGAGGCGAGGTGACCAGTCTGTTGACATAGGGAGCAGCGATGACGAGGACAGTCATACTGTGGGTGTCCGGGGGCGGCCTTGTGACAGTAGGGGCAATGGTAGGAGGGGCAGTTGGGATGGCGATGTCCTGCCGTTCCACAGTGGTAGCACCAAACGGTTCGTCGGGTGGGAGGTTCCGAGGGGATGGTGAAAGGATTGTGGAGGGATCCTGGAGAGGATTGCTTCGATGGGGAGTAAGGGGGTGTTAATGCCTCCTGGGCGAGCATAATGGGAAGACTAGTTTTCGCTTTGGTCGAGGATGGAAGTGAAGGTGGGCCTGGGTGTGGCGCAGGCGGGGTCGGGGGCGACTCTGGGGGTGATGTGGGGAGGGAAGTGTTTTGGTTGTAGTTGTCGCGTTCGACTGGGGAAAGGGTTGCGAGGAGGGGGCCGAGGATGGGTTGGACGTCATCCAGATTAAGCTGGTCCACCACTTTTCCAAGACCTTCGTGAAAGAAGAGGTCGAGGGTCTGGTGATGTGCTTCTGAGATGGACTGCGTGAGTGCAGCGGCGTACATGGTGGGTTGCCCGACTGGGGTGAGGCTTTCTTGGACCTGGCGGAGGATGGTGTGGGTGCGGTATAGTTGTCCCAGTTGGACAAGAGTTGGGTTGTGGTGGTAAGCGGAAGAGGCATCAAGTAGACGAACGAGGGTAGAGTTGTCGAGGATGGATGCATAGAGAGTTCGTCGTTGAGTAGGGGGAAGGCGGTTGGAACGTAGGAGCGAAAGAGGTTCAGGGGAGCAGGTGGAGGAAGAACGAATGGGTGGCATGAGGAGATATCGTTTCGTCAAAGATGATGGGTGGTTTTATACTCATCTAGGACGTCGGGGGCATTCTCAAGGCTGAGCTTGGCTTCCCAAGTGCTCTCCAAGAGGGGATAGCCCTTCCATGCCACAAGGTAGCGGCGTCGTTTGGTGGTGCCACGGTGTTTAATGATGTGGCTGACTTCGTATTCTTCCTCGGTACCAGTAAGCTCCGGTGGCGGTTGGGGGAAGTTGGGGCCGTGTTTGTCGGTTTCAGTGTAAGGGGTAAGGAGTGATG
>JBBPNY010000210.1:0-29680 GCA_038091165.1 Rubroboletus pulcherrimus
CATCATCACATCAGTTCTGCCAGCAGCAAGGAATTAAAAAGGACAGGAAGACGGCTCGGTTAGCTTACCCCTCCCACTATGCCAACCACACGTAAACGTAGCCCTTGGTTTTCTTCCGACCAATGAGTCTCTCGACAAAGTAGAGTTCTGTTTCATCAGTAACTTGAGGCTCGGGGCAATCGGGACGTGCACATGTATCGTCGTGATTCCGAAGCATCTTGCGTCTGGCACCTTTGGACCAAAAAAAGTTTCAGTCCGTATACGGAGGAAACATGCTTGCTGCAACCTACCCTGAGTGCTAACAGATTGGTCGTCTGTTCAGCAATCGCACTGGAACGTATCCATGGAACGGAACTCACTGGCATGTCGGACATATGAACAAGGCTCGAGGTTCGACTCCCGGATCCCCAGGCTGGATTGCTACACACCCATAGTGGAACCACATCTCACAGCTGTATCAAATTAAAACACTGGCCAGTTACACGGTAAGCTTCCCACTGGGGCGACTCACGAGTCACTTGTATAAGTAAAGCGTGGGTAAGTTTCGCCTTCCTGGCCGCTCTTGTTTGCGGACAGACTACCTTTCTCGTGTCTCGGTGGGCATTTTGGCCATGCTCGATACAGCCACGCGTGGATGTCGTAAGTACACGAATCCTTGGGTCCAACGCAGAATTTAACAGCATGCGGGCCGATGAAATGCGAGATCGCGAAAAGCATCATCGCCAGCAAGAAAGTTGTAGGACGAAGATCGGTACAGTCTACATGGAGAGATTGAGCGCGGAATGAATTTTGACATGCAAAGACGAGCCGTCGACGGGCGGTCTGCACCGGCGTTCGACATGCCTGCGGGATAGATCTGCCTTCCTGGCCGGCGGCAACTTTGAGAACTCGTCGGTGTGTGCATGTGGTGCTAAATATTGTGCTCCGAGCGCGGTCGGGTCCCGGTCACACTTCTATCTTTGCAGTTAGAGGAGAAGTCTAAATCAACTTGGTTGATCTCTGCTAGATTAGAAACCTAGATTGCCGAGATGAACAGCACCACATGTGTGTGACATACACTGGTGACTGTTCTTACACCTTTTTCTCTTAAGTCATGACAGCTATGAGCTAGCAAACCAATGACACACCTAACAACACTGAAGCCCTCAAGCTCACCTTGCTGCCACAGCTGAAGCCTTCACTTTCTCAGTGGAATGAGATGTTAAAAAGTCTCTGGTCACTAAGTACATCTGTTCATTTTCCAGTAGTTCAGTAGCTTCTGGCAGGTGAGATACACTTCCTTCCATCAGAGAAACATGTGCCAAGGGTTCAGTAGTCAAACTATGTTGTGTAGACACCAACTTAGTCAGCACATTAGCCTTCTGGTGACCAGACTCATCATACATCAATTACATAATACTAATGAACATGAGCAGCTTTGTTAAACTCACGTGAATCTCATCATGCTCATTGGGGACGGACTCGGAGCAGCTGTAGTCGGCCTTCCACTACCCGTGGCGAGCATACCCTAAAGGTTCAAGTTAACTCTCCAACCCATCTTGGCCAAGCTCTTAGCGGCGCATGGCCGCATGGCCCGAGCGCTCAATGATCTAGTCCATGCGCTCTCAGGTAAATTTATCCCACTGTTGCACATGGTTTGGAAGCCACTCGGCGGTCATGTTTCTCCTGACATTGGTCCGTTCATACGTTGTTTTGTTGCAGTCGCCAACTTTCCCTCGCGGTCATCGGGGCCTATGGCCAGAGCACTCGGTGCTGACCGTCCCGGGACATACATCAAATTACACCATGAACTTATAGACAGCTAAACATGTGCTTGATAACATTCAGTCGAGAGCCGCAGTTAGAACGTGCTGGAATAGGTGAGGATCCCTTTTGTAGTAATTGTATTGCTGGTGCTCTAACAGTTGCCTAGCTTGCTGTGGTTGAATGGATGGCCAACACAGAACCCATAGCGAGCTGCAGGCTTGCTAGACACCTCGCCAAAGATGTTGAGCAGCACAACGCTCTCGACCCCGAATGCGACTGAACATGGTGTTAGATCTTTAACAGATGCTATCTAACACGCCGCCACAGCTCCTGTGGTCTGCTTCAGGGGCACAAGTGTATCACGAGCTCTTCGATGTCGCGCCTAACCGAATCTGATCTGCGTGTGTGCCACCTTGGCTTGGGTATATAAGATCACCAGTAGTCGGTCTATCCCCTTCATCAGATTTGTTTCCCCTAACTCCTCATTCATGTCCGGGGTGAAGCTACAGAACCTCGCGATACTTGTTGCGCTCGTCCCATATGCATTGGGATTCCCGTACCTAACACACTTCCCGGAACATCGTTCGCTCGCGGGCTTGTCTCAAGAAGAGGTCCGGGCTGTAGCGCAGACCTTTGGTAGCACGCCCGGTGCGCAACCTCTCCCGCCTCCCATCAGCGACACGTCCGCAAAGTTGGTCTATGACGAGGCACACCCATACAAGCCTGATCAACCGGGTGATATTCGTGGTCCCTGCCCGGGATTGAATACTCTTGCTGCTCACGGGGTAAGCGACCGTGGATCTGGTGACGCGATTTACCGATGAACATGATTCTTTTGCAAAGTATCTTAGCCGTAACGGCGTGGCCACTCCGGCCGAGATCATCAATGCTGTTCAAGAAGGTGCGTAGATCATTGGACAGGGATCCTCATTGAGAGTTTAATATGAAACTCAACAGGTTTTAACATGGGATGGAACTTGGCTGCGTTCATCACTTATGGGGTATGTCCGAGGGTGTTCCCTCGTCTCGTTGTCCCTGCTAACCGACGGATGGTGCTTGGAAATGAAATAGGCATTTGTTGTCGACGGGAACCATTTGACCAATCTGATGAGCATTGGTGCAAATACCACCACAAGCGGTCGACTTACTCCCGGGATTAACATCCACGGCAACTTTGAAGGTAAGTTTCGCGCCTCCCTCCTATGATAACGGATATCTTGCGTATTGTTGATAACGATGGGCTGTCGACTCTCAACTTCAGGTGATGTTAGCACCACTCGTGGAGATGCTTATTTCGGCGACAACTACAGTTTCAACGAGACCTTGTTTGATCAGGTAGATCCAGACCACCACCCATCTCTATATTGCTCATCCCTTTCACAGCTCGTCTATACCGCCAACCTCGTGGGAGACGGCATGATCACTGTCGAATCTGCGTCCCTGCAAAAGTCCCTCCGCATCAACGACTCCCTTTCGCGTAACCCGACCTTTTCGTTCGATACCCCCCGCTACCTCACCGCCTACGCAGAAACGACGTTTCCCCTCGCCTTCTTCGTGAGCAACCAGACGACGGACACAACGATCAACGTCACGTTGGACGACGCGCGGGGTTTCTTCGAGACGCACAAGTACCCCGAGGGATTCTATCGTCGTCAGGGCCCATACGACTTCCCCCAGGTCACCGCTGTGTTTGGCCAGGTATTCAACTTGATCAGACTGCCGCCGGGTCATAACGAAGGGGTGAACAACTTTGTGGTGAATCCAGATGATGATGGGAGCGTACGTCGATCTTTGCTGGTCCGGCAGCGCCGTTTTCCCGTGCTGATTTATCTCAGTTGTGCTATGCTTACCACAGACAGACTAACTTGACAGCTCAGCTGTACCCCAACCCGACTTCCGACCTCGAGGCCGCAATCAAGGCCAACTTGGTCACGCTTTACAAGACACTAGGAGACCCGACCTGCGAACAAATTTTTCCATATGGGCAGTGAGAAAGACCAAATTGGAACCATTGAGAATATTCTAAGAGTGTTCCATTATGTTATGCCGCGGATGCAGTTCTCTTCCCATTAATACTACAAGTTGATTTCTTGGTACTCCACTGGATACTGATATAGGCACCCGACATGCTGGATAAAGACACGTGTGGACGTCGTCGGACACGAATTGGTACAGTAGGGACAAGGAGACATGCCATATGCATCTTTGTCACTTAGTTCTCAGAGGGTTACGTGAGCATGCGCTCGGCCGGCACAGGGATGTACAAACAAACACAGCAAGGGAATATTATAAATTTGGTTCCACCAACGGAGCGCAGCGCTGCCCGCAACCTTTCGCTACACCACACCCTCTTCACCAACCAGGCAGCAGTACGTTCGACACCCGCAACCCATTTGCTTATCTGGACATCTCTACCTCACGATACCTTCCTCAACTAGCTTACTCACCATCTTCTGTCTCCGCAGAGGCGAACACAGAAGAACCAATTTCATGCTTCGACCTCCTCTCAATAAATCGTCGCATCAGTGTCAGTCTCGGTTAGAGTCCATAAGTACCGTGAGTGCCCAAACTATCCCTCTTCGACGGTTCTGGTCCTGATGCACTCCACCTTCAAGCCCTAAACACCTCCGCCCAGCATGGCTAACGCAGGAATCGTCAACATTCGCCGCGATGTCGACGACAAGTTCTATCGCTATCGCATGCCGTTACTCCTCACAAAAATCGAGGGAAAGGGTAATGGCATCAAGACTGTCATCCCAAACATGTCCGATGTCGCTCGCGCTCTATCTCGCCCTCCCGCCTACATCACTAAATTCTTTGGTTGCGAACTAGGCGCACAGACTCCGTTCGATGAAAAGAATGATCGATACATCGTCAACGGTGCTCACGATGCCGCTAGGCTTCGCGAACTCCTTGATGGTTTCATCGACAAGTTTGTCCTCTGCCGTTCGTGCAAAAACCCCGAGACCGACCTCATCATCCTCAAGAGTGGCCGGAACGAAGATATCATTCGTGATTGCAAAGCTTGTGGGGAAAGGACAGGCATAGACATGAGGCATAAGCTCGTCACCTTCATTCTCAAGAACCCTCCCAAGAAGGGCAAGAAGGGCAAGGGTGAAGTTAACGGCACCGCAACTGGTAACGCGAATGGTGTTCACGCCGCTGCCCCCGCAGTTCCTGGAGAAGGCCCAGACAGTGCGGCTCCGGTCGCAGACAGCGACGACGAACTGACTAGGAAGATCAAGGCCGAGGCCGCCGACTTGACTACGGACACTGCTCTTCCGGCGGCTGACTGGTCCGCAGACACCTCTCCTGAAGCAGTTCAGGCTCGGATCAAAGCGTTGGGAAACCAGATTGGCAGCATGTCTCTCGGTGGCGGGGAAGATGACGGGAGTGAGGAAGATGCCGACAGTCCGTACTCTCAATTCGGCCACTGGCTCGAAGAGAACAGAGAAAACGAAGGCATTGGCTCAATGCAGATTTACAAGAAGGCCGAGGAACTGGGTGTGGCAAAGAAGCATAAAACGCTCCTGGTTCTTGTCCAGGCGTTATTCACCAAGGATGTTGTGCAGGAGATCACGACTTACAAATCTCTACTGGCGATAGTATGCTGCATGTTCCGATTCTTGACCTCCACTGACCTGGCTTTGTATAGATGGTCACTTCGGAGAAGCATCAGAAATCTTTGCTCGGAGGCATTGAACGGTTGGTCGGGTTGGCGCATCCCGAGCTAATCTCTGCTGTTCCGAAAATCCTTATGGCGTTGTACCAGAACGATATCCTGGACGAGGATGTTGTCACGCAATGGGGTACTCACGTCAGCAAGAAATATGTAGACAAAGAGACGAGTAAGAAGGTCAGGAAAGCGAGCGAGCCATTCCTGAAGTGGCTTGAAGAAGCAGATGACGATTCTGACGACGAATAAGTTTGGTACCACACGTCTGGTTGGCCAGGTGGACTAGCATCTGTATTCTGTGTGATCTGTTGACTTTAATACGATTTATCTTGTTTTCCTATTTGTGAGCACCGCCGGGTGGCAAAGCTTATTGAGCGTTGTGTGGAGTGACTTCCGGATTTCAGCCCCTATTGCAACGTTTGCTCACCACCATGGCTTCAGGCTACGACCAACCACCCTTCAAAGCACCCCACATCGAAGATTCGAAGAAGAGGGTGAGGGTTCTGTTCGGCGGCAAGATCGTCGTCGACACCTACAAGTCCAAACTAGTGTATGCCGTTAGCCCCTGATAATCGAACAGCGTAGCTCAACCCCCCATTCGTTAGCTGGGAGCACCCTTTCTATCCTGTTTATTTCTTCTCTCTGTCAGACTTGCCGCCTTCCTTGTTACATAGGTCCCACCAAGCCCAACCAGCAGAAGGTACAAAAATCTATGATCTAGTGGTCGGCGATCGGGTAGCCAAGGAAGCTGTGACAGAGTTCACTGGCGAGGGAAAATACAAGGAACTCGCGGGCCTCTTGAAACTCAAGTTTGCATCTGCGGATGCATGGTTCGAAGAGGACGAGCGAATCTACGTGCACCCGAAAGACCCGTACAAGGTGTGTTGTCACTTCCCCGAGCGACTTGGGGGGAAACCTTGGTTTTTTATTTATTTTGATTCAACCCGCGCGAAACAGCGAGTCGACGTGCTTCCAACTTCGAGGCATGTCCGTATCGAGGTGAACGGCATCGAAGTGGCGAATACGCACAGGGCGTACTTTTTATTTGAGACCGGGCTGCGTAGGAGGACGTACATCCCGGTCATGGACGCTAGGTTGGACCTCTTGACACCTTCGGACACGATCTCAGCTTGCCCGTACAAGGTCCGTGTTCCTGATCAATGAACGCACTTGACTGATTACCGAGTCAGGGGTGGGCGAACTACTTTGACGTGCAATTGCCCAATGGCGAGGTCCATAAAGATATTGTGTGGTACTATCGCGCTCCCAACGTCGAGTGTATCAAGATCGCGGGCTTCTTGGCCTATTATGACGAGAAGGTGACTGTTTGGATCGATGGCGAGAAGCAGGAATGAAGCGAATGACGATTGAATGAATGAGTATTTTCAAATTGCACTGCGACGGTAACATCGTTATGTTGTACAACAGATCGTTAAGTTGATGTGGGTGATGTATCGTAAATATGTAGTCTATCATGCAATGTAGTCATGATGCATGAAACCCATGGCAATACCATCGTAAGCTGGCTTGCGAACCAGGTTCTATGTATGTTGTGCTTAGAAATTTGCATGAAGTATTCGGATGGTGTAACATACCGCGTCCCACGGGCAAGCCTCACCATAGCCGGGGAAGGCAGATGGAATCCAAGAGTGCTATGGTGCGAATGATCATTTGAACAGTAATGTACCTAAGCGCTGCAGAACGCACCTTGTCAGTATAGTCCCAAACAGTGACACCAACACATCCGGAAACAGCCATGCAGGTTCGGACGACGGACATATAATCTACCTTCTGCCGTTCCAGATCGGCGTCAGTCGCAGGGAGCTCAATTCGGTCATCAAGTTCCGTCACGGCAACCTCAAGACCAAGAGCAGTGATTCTCTCCATGTTAGTCTGGAGCTCACTCGGAGAAATTTCGCCAAGGATGAAGTGGCCTTCGAAACCAATACCATGAATGGGAGCGCCAGCTGCCAAGAGGGACTCGACAAGCTGGACCATGGCATCGATCTTGGGGCCTACGGGGGAGATATCCGTTATAATCACCGAAAGCCCAAAGGGGCAGTGGGTCGAACTTACCGGTATACTCAAGATTGTAATCGTTGATATAAAGTTTGGCATTTGGGTCTGCTGCGTGAGCCGTATGCATTGCAATGTTAATGCACGATGTGTTCAAGGTGTTGTAGAACACATCGGCACGCATCGTCCCGTTATCGTTGAGGGGTTCTGAAACCCCGGAAAGGCTCCGTCAAACGTACAGTAGCAAAATTTTACCAGACCCACCATTGACAACATCCCACGCGTCTTCGAGCGGTGTCAGAGAAGATCACATCCCACTGAGAGAGATGACCTACAGCTACCAAGGTGTCGCTCAGTACGTGACAGTCGAAAGGTACCGAGATGACTCACATCTTCCCTGCGTAGTGCGAGACTTCTGTTCGCACATGGGTTTTGATGACTGAAGTCAAGGTCTCTGGTGTCCAGTTTCCATACATAACCCAGTCGGGAAGTTGATTGTGCCAGACGAGGTTGTGACCTGACGGGCGCGAATCAACACGAGAGTCGGCAGAATGTATACGGAATACCTCTCGTGATCTTCCCGGTTGCCTCCGCAAGAGCAACGATCTGATCACCGCCTGTAAAGTTAAAGACGTTCGGCTCGGGCTCGATCGCATCCTAACGATATAAACGTTCAACTACCCAAGTCATAGTAGCTGCTGAAACTCTGGAGAAAGCACAGACGTACCCACTTCATGCTATTCCCAGGAGTGAGCTGACCGAACATCGCTGTGTTGTTCAAGATCGCCACGTAGGCCGTATCAGTCAATTCTGGGTTGTCGGTAGCAGAGCCAAAGTAGAGCTTTCCAGCAGCCTTGGCCGCCATGTTCAAAGCCACGGTGGAGGTCGCCGTCGGAGCAGCGCTTGTGCTCATCTGCGCGACTGATGTTTGCACCAGTGCAAGGAGTGAGGCGAAAGCCAATGAAAACATCGTCTCGACCAAGGATAGTCCCCGAGGGGGACAACACAGGTCGGTGCCGGCATACTTATACCGGTCGTACTTCGGACATAAATCGCTGTAACTGAGTGGAAGCTCCCGCAGACCGCCCACGCTCAATTTTGGCACGATTCTCTTTGTAAGAACGCGGTTAAAAGATTTTGGCAAAGTTGACTGGTGGCCATGCTCAGGGTCGTTGAGTCAACCGGACCCGCCATATCAGGGAGAACCTGGGGATGATTAAATAACCCGTAGCAGAGACACAAGACATAGCTGCGGCCCCGTCCATGAGGGGAACGGATGTTTCCAGGTGACTCCACCCGAGTCATTGGCTAACCTTGCCGCGAGATTAATCCGCTAGGAATACCTGGATGTTCTGGTAGGACAGTCACATGCGGAACACAGCCTGAGAGGGGGTAGTACAGTCATTCACCGGCACTTGAAACACCTAACTTCAACTGCCTCGTAATTCACAACATTGCGAATTTTTCAAGTCAGCATCAGTGCATAGGATCTTCTTTAATATATCAGCTTGTCCATCACTTGAAACAGGCACAGAACTGGTGTATCGGACACGTGACGAACACATTCCGTCCCCATTCCGCCACCAGTTCACTGTTCCCATTGTCATTGTCATCGTCCCCATCATCGTCCTGCATCTGCCCCATCACCATCGTCGTAGTTCTGAACCACAGGCTTTGGAGCAGATGCCTCCAATTTACCGAGCTTTGGCGTGGCCCATCTGATCCTTCTTCTCTCCTGCTTCACAAACTCCTTTCTGCCTCCCACAGACACATCTCTTCACGGCAAACATGTCCCCAATCCTTATTTCGCAGTTTACGCGCTTCGCCCTCTTCTTTCTAGATTGCCATAACACCCAACTGAGCTCCCTTCAGCCTCCGGCGATTTCGGCGATTGGTCTTCTATTCCTCAGCAGTCTTTTGATGTTGAACCACCGGGTCATAAAATTCTTCACCCGTAAGTAGTCTTGACAACCCGTCTCCATTCAGCTGACCCATCTTTCGTTTCTTCTGCTTGCCTGCGCTGCTAACTGTTCTGACATGCGATCGCAGTTGGGGAATGGCATAGGTTCAGGTAACCCGCACGTATTTGGGCTCATTTTGGATGATCAAAAAGGTATATACTGTAAAATAAAAGAGTCGTGTCGGCGATAAGGTTTCTCAACTCCTCACACAGTTAGCAATCAACCAGTTTGAAGAAAACAAAGGGACGTTTGCATCGCGGTCACTTCGCTGCTCTCCCGAATGCACTCTCCCGAATACTCTGACAACATCATTCCATTCTTCACGAATGAACAACGGCCCACCCTTGCCAATCCATCCGTCGACCTCTGCATTACCCTCAGACATCGCCAAGAGTGCATCACACCATGCCTCACCCTTCTTCGGTAGATCGAGCTAGGCATACGCACGGCACATCGACCGGGGACGTGGCGCAGTGGACTCGAGAGTCGGATGTCAGGGATGGGGAGGACGAAGCGAAGAGCTCGGGTAAACCACGTGTCTGGAGTGCATCTTCAAAAATAGACGCGAAACCGTCCCCCGGGAACTCTTTCGATGGACCGGCAACGTATCTCACCCACCCAGTCGTTGTCCTAAATGTGTTTGTCGAATTTGGCAAAACCCTTGTCGAGTGTTTAACTAGCCTGTGAGCGGGCTTACAGGAAGGTGAGTCGGGATCTAGATGTAGACATAGCCTGAGGGATGCGAGATGCGAGGTATGCGAGGAAGCAGATTGGGAGAGTGGGAAAAGGAAATATGCCAATCAGAATATACGCATGGGGGAGGACGTATTGGCTGGGAGAGATGCAAGAGTCGGCTGTAGGCATGTAAATCAGCATCGTGATAAGCTGTAGATAGACGATACCAACCTCAAATCGACGACGGTGACTTGTGGGTCACCTCCTGCAAGACTGCATTCGGTGCAAGTTCGAGGAATCTCGGTGCTGTGACTGGCCACCCTGGGTGCCTGCGTCGCCGCCTCCGAACAAACTGTCCAAAGTTGAGCGCTGAACACGCTTGGCATTGCTCGCTCTTTGCGGCCGTTTAAGCTTCTTGAATGTGCGCGGGACTACCGACAACCTTTAACGCGTAGGTATCAAGGGTGCTCGTGGCTTAAACAAAATTTACATCCTTGGTGTATATCTTTGCGATCGTTGTGGTTGCTTTATCAAATTCGCCAAAAGTTGGTTGGGAGACTTTGGAGAGAGAAATCGTCCAATACACTGGAATGCCTACTGAGCGGGAAGTAGGCGGTGGGGCGCTTGTAGAAGGGTAGGTAATCGTCTGGCGACAGCGAAATATCGTCCGTCTACGTCTTGGCGGCATCACTGAAATGACCAGCAGAAAGAAGGGCATCTGTGCCAGCGACGAGAACTTGAAGATTGGGGTGGGCTATCGAGCTCGATGAACTTGACGGTTGACCGAGGAGTGGAGAGACTAGCAACAAAAACGGTCCAGCAAGTGTAGGTAGCTCATCCAGGCAAGTAGCCGTAGATGGAAAACGGAACAACGAAGGTCTTCCAGTACAGAACAACCCCAAAGTATTGATGTTGGTCAAGTTCAACACTACTGAATCACGCTAACCTTGTTCTCGGGTTAGGGTTTGTCTATATGAGGTACACGTGTAAGATTTTCTGCGGTTGTTGTTATCCACTAGATAATTGGGTTGACAGATGGAAAGGTGAAACAGCGCAGCAGATCCGATTTGGACCACAAATGCTGTAGATACTAGATTGTCAGTGTCCATCGATTGTGGGTGCTCCGTTGGCGATATAAAGGAGGTGCGTCAAGGGGTTCCGAGTCGGTGGAACAATAACATGCCTCTCGAGAGTCTCCCAGATCACTTCGATGCCGCCACTCATCACGAGCTCGACAAGGCTGTGAAGGAAACTCCAGAAGAAGATATGACTGACGTCGAGGCTCTTTCCGCCCTCCGTGACATTGCCCACCTTCTGACTGCGATCATTGAGCGCTGCAACGACTTGGACAGAAAGTACCTCGATCCGGGCGAGGCAAAAAAGCTGATCAAGACCCATGGTGAGTTACGGGATATGCTCGCTACCGCTTGGAAGCGCAAATCATACCGCGAGATTCGAAACCTCGGTGCGTGTCCACGGCCGGTGCCCAGCATCTACTAACGGCTTGGTGAACATTCCGCCAGCCATTCTCAAAGCACCGGTGCCGGTGCCGGAACCACCAGCACTTGCGCCAATAACAGTGACTGGCACTGGTCAGGGTAAATACTGCCCATCCTACCGGTTATCCAGAACCACGCACTGACGTCCTTTGCTAGATCTACATCAAAAGTTGTCAGCGTCCTTTGAGGCAAAGTACCGTGGCGCAGCCATCGACGGCTTCTACGAATACTTGACACAAAACGAGAGGCTATTCAAGACTGTGGACGACCCCCGGTACTACGCCAAATTCTGTTCCATTGTCCATAGTTCAGGCACCGGCAAATCCAGGATGTTAACTGAGGTAAATGAACCCCGTTTTTTTTTCGCGTGCACCTGTGGTAGCTGAATCGATGACAGTTGAGCAAGAAGGGTGCCATAGTAATCTACATGAACTTGCGCGGGAAGCAGGACCAACTAGGTTTTCCTGCGCGCGATCCGATCCCATCACAAATCTTGACCGAATTCCTCCCTACCGAGGAAGGCTATTGGACCGTCTGCTACGCGTTCTTCACCGCCCTTTTTGACACCCTCAAGGAATATCTCTCGAAAAGCTATTCCTCCCGCAATACTAAGGCAGGCATCATGCATTGGGTCCGCCAAATGTGTGATATGAGCGACCCTCCCAGGTTTGCGGTCAGGGCTGATTTCTTTAGAACACTCGCTGAAAACTACGCCAAAGTGCATATTTTTGTTCTGCATCCTAAATCTGATTTCACGATCTTCTGTAGGCTCATGCTGATCTCGTCCGCGCCCTCAACCGACGCCCAGACGCAACAGCAGAGGCTTCTTCCATGCCGGATATTGATGGAATGCCTGTTAATGCTACAGGTACTGACGTTGAGAAAACCGCCGATAACCTGAGGAAGCACTCCTTATCTGGTAAATATTTCAGCTCGTATCGCCGAAGCCCTAGCTGAGCAATGGGGTCCAACGCAGGACCAAAAGCCCCCTCCCCCGATCCACCCGATTTCACTGCCCGTCTCTTTACTGCCTACAGGAATATGGCTGCTCGTCTTGAGAGGGTCTTTGCTGACGATTTCGACAAGCCCAAGTTGGTGATCGCGGTCGACGAGGCACACCCGCTCACTCCAATGCACCATGGCCAAGAAGAATATCTCCCAGCAGATGTTTTCTGCAGAGTTGTAAACGGGTATTCGCACCACAAGGATCATGCTGCTTGGGTGGTTTTCGCCTCGACGACTTCCAAGGTCGCCGATTTTTTGCCCCCTAATCAGAAACGTCAGTGGTATTTTCCCACCGTTCTAATAAACCGACTTACTCGTCTTTCAGATGATTCCGACTGTATTGCCATTAGGGACGATAAACTTTTCCCACCTTACACCCAACTTGGATGGGACCAGAGCGCATCGGGACTCGGAGATATTGACATCGAGGATGTCTCCCAGATCAATCACATCGCAGGCTATGAAAGACCCTTGTAATGTTAAATTCCCTTCGTTGTGGCGGGTGACTAACCCGGTTATCATCCACAGATGGCTCTCTCTCAAGGCTGCACTTACATTGCCGGAAAGGGTGCTAGACACAGCGTCGTCGAAGTTATGTGGGGGGTACGACTTTGATGCACGTAAAACGAGCCACGTGTTCGCAGTACTGGGACAGCGATTCGGACTGAATGTCACGTTTGGACACCCGGATTCGGTCCCGCACTGTCTGGAGAACGGTGTGGCGAGCCACCTTCGGATCTACCTTGCGACGACCTTGGACCGCAACTGGAGATTCACAAGTTATCCATCCGAAGGGCCGCTCCTGTCATGCGTGGCCGCAATCGATCTGCACAAGATGCCTCAAAAGCTAGAGTTTGCTTTGAGCACTCTGCTGGTAGCTGCCAACTCCAGAATGATTGATATGGGTCAATGGGGCGAACTGGCGAGCCGATTACTACGGCTGCTGGCCAAGGACTTGTTCATTCGCACACAGGCGAAGAACGTGGCCACCACGATGCCATCGACGTGGGAGGAGCACCTGGCTGACTGTCAAATGATTCCGGTCGTGGATTGCCTCGAATTCATCTTTGGACCACAGATATGGGATGAACAGGACACGCAAGCATCACTGGATCCAAGGAAGGGAATGATGTAGGGTCAGCCTTCCGAATCCCAATTTAATAATGTAACATCGAATCTGATGATCCACCATATAGCTTGGACGACTGGACACTACACCACTGGCAGAGGACCAGTGCTGCAGTGCTGCCACCAACAACCCCTGATCGACAAGATGATACCCATCTATTTCAAAGGTGGCCCCGAAAACACGTCGGCGAAATTGCGAACGTCGCATATTTTCATTTCTGACAAGGCTCGAGAATCTACGAGTTCGAAAGATGTTTTGTGGTCCATCACCCGACGACATTAAAATGTGAACAGCCAAGGCAGAAGCGTATCAGCCTCCCATTCTGAGTCCCTTCCATACATCGCCATCTGTGACTGGCCGACCTTGGTCAGCCATCCTCGTTCTCCGTTACCTTCCCAGAGAGGGATGTTGATGACCGCTGTTTGCGCGTCTATGGTGCGGGAGTTGGACCCACGATGTATGCATTGTTAGCCAAGTATCCTGCTCCTTACGAGGACTCTCCAAGACCTCGTTCACATTCAGCAGATTCCGGAAACAGAAAAGCCTTTCACAGAATACCTGACTCCACAGGTGAAGTTCGGCAGTATGGCAACTGCTGAGCATATGGTATGGGAACACGGGAGGAGTGTCCCGAATGTGCGAAGGAAACCCGCTTGGCGGTCCTAGATCAAGCTTGTGCTTTAATATCATAGTCTCAGACCGAGGACGAACTATACTGACTCGACTACCCTCTCGGAGCGGCCCTTTCGTGCTTCTATCTTAAAGAATGTTTACCCTTTCGCCCCGCATCGGTCGCGTGGAGCGACGTGGCCGATACCGACGAAAGAATACCTCCTCCTTGCCACCTTCCGAGGCATCGCGAGAAAATGACGAGACGGACACGACCGTCCAAGCGTGTCCACCGCTACGGAGACACAGTAAATATCCGAGGGAAGTAGCGCACTCCCACTGCCCTGTGGTAGCACGCTCCAATCTGGTCACGTCTGCTGCGCCCGTCTCGGAAGGAAATGTAGTTGGTGTTCCATTAGTTTACTTTCAATCTTCTGCGCATAGCATGTAGCACTTGAAATTGAACTTTGAAACAATTAGTCCAGATACATCAACCGAATCGAGGAATGCGCAGAGAATGGAATCCGATTTGGTGACCTAGGCAGAGGATGAGCTGAATTGTTTACCAAGGCGAAACAGGACGCACCTTGACCAGTGAGTAAGAAGCTTGATAACCAGAATGGCGAGTATTGAGCACGCGTACGGGATTCATGGATTGAAATGTGGATGAGACGACAGAACGTTAGGTATGCCGCTAATCGCGTTGCGACGGACATGCCAGGCACGTTACGCAAAGGCGAAACGATCCACACAAAAAGTTACCATTGCTACACGGCGAGGCATCAAAGATGAGCACGAATGACGAAAACAAAGACCGCACGCGCGTACTCTGGCTCATGGCGCGTCCACTGTTGTCTGCGTGCCATGACCGATCCCGTCCAGATCCTCGTGCTGCCTATCGACCATGCTTTTCCTTGCGCCTGGCGACGGGAACGCGCGCACCAGAGCAATTCATGTACGAAACGGCCGTTGGGGATGCAAAGCGACGTGATTCAAGTTGGGAACTGCAACAAGCAGCAATTACGTCCAAAAATCCCTTGCCCAATATACCCCCGTGGACGGCAGAACATGGGAGAAGCGCATACAATGGGACAGTCGTATCGTCTCACGTCCGCAAGGACGAATAAGCATGAAAGAGCGACGACCAAGCCGAATGCTGGGGTTGGGATGGCTCACCACTCAGGAGATGATCGAGAGAACATCGATACCTGAAGCTGAATGTACTAGGGGGCTCAAGTGTAGATGGGGCAGTTGCGGGGGGAGAGGACGAAGTGGTATTGGATGAACCTGTAGATGGGGAGGAGGGCCGGGGATCGTGGATATAGTACGTGGTGACCGAGGGTGAGGGTGGTGGTTCTGGAAGTGGCTGCTGTCGCGAGTCCACGCTCGCAGTGAAAGAAGAGTGGAAATTGGGGGGAGGCGTCGCGACCCATCAGGAGGAAAAGTATGGTGGGCAACAGTGCAAGCGCTATCAGGAGGTGTTCAACCTGAAGCAATTTGTCCCGAGATCAGATTCAGGGCAGAGTGGAAGCTGGGAGGAGAATAAGCACGCGCTCGGAGGAGTGAGGAAAGTACGGGACGCACAATGCTGACCGATTTGTTAGCGAACTAGGACACTGCAAACAAATCCAGACTGTTGTCCAGAACTTCGTAATAGGAAGGGTCTCTATGACCAACGGTGCACCGAAATGCGAAAGCCAATGATAACGTCGTCTCGACCAAGGATAATCTCTGAGAGGGACAACACAGAGGTCGGCGCTCGCATACGTATACAGTACCAGTCGTCCTTCGGGCATACATCGCTGTAACTGAGTGGAAGCTCTCGCAGACCGCCCAAGCGAGAGTTAGATCGCCCACGCCCAATTGTGTAAGAACGCGGTTAAAATATCTGGTGACCATGCTCAGGGGTCGTTGAGTCAACCGGACCCGCCATATCAGGGAGAGGGATGATCAACTTGCAACAGAGAGCTGCGGCTCAGTCCCCCATCCATGAGGGAACGGAAGCCCCCACCACTGGCTAAACTTTCCGCGAGATTAATCCGCTAGGAATACCTGGATGTTTTCGTGGGACATGCGGAACACAGAGGGGGGCATATATAGTTGAGGACGAACACAACCGTGGAGACCTCGTGCTTTCCGCTGAGTCTGAAAACAACGGAGACCCAGAACCCGCACTGAACCTTTAAAAGTGGTCCGGCTCACACCGGGATTAGGCGCCCGTATTAATTGTAAGAACACCGCGATAATCCCTTCACCTCGCAGGCGGGACCCCTGACCAGTATCCTCATGTCGCGCCTAGCTAAAGGTAGTGCTCTCGCACACGTTAGTGATGCCACACTGGGGACTTTCGCGCTTGTCCCGCCCTCGGACGTTCTCAACCATTTAATCCGATTCTTGTCGACATGGAGTGGTACCGAGTTGCGTACGGCCTTTCTCTTTTCGTGCTTCCCGCTCATGAGCGCACGTACTACTCAGCAAGCTATTCGCGGTAAGGCAATACGACTTTGGGACATCGCTCCAGCACTTACCTTTCTTTCCAGCTCATCCAGTATACAATGAAGCTCATTACCCCGGTTTTGCTTGCACGAGCGAAATTCCAGCATCAAGTAGGTCTGCGGAAGGAGCCAACCAGCGCTACTGCGATGTCGTTCACAAGCTTTTCTGGTATAATTGGTGATTTCAAAATGTTGGGCAGATTCTGGGGTAAGTGACCCCGCCTTTTCGGCGTTGATTAGCCAAACCGATTTTATTCGATCGGACAGGTTTACTCCCCATCCTGCAATGGATGATATCCATGGAAAGGAGTCCTCCGCCCACTCGCACTCTCCTCACAATCGAGCGCTTACAGGGATGGTCCATGCTGGCGTATTATCCACTGGAGCACCTCTATTATTTGCGTGCCCATAACCTCATTCCGGCTACATTTCCCTCTATCACATCACTTTTCCGACGCACCTCAAAGCGAATCCATCTCAATGCCAGCTCTCTTGCCATGTGGTCTTGCCGTGCATGGGCAGCCTATGTCATCCTCCAGTTTGCTCACTTGATGGAGGACAGGAAGTTACTACTTATGAGAGAGAAAAACTTGAGGAAGGGCAAGGGAGTCGTAGCAGAAGACAGAGAAGACCTACAGAACAAGTGGGACTCTTTCTGGAACGAGGTTGTAGCCAACTCCGCCAATTTACCGTTGGCTCTCCATTGGTGAGTTGCTTTCTCCAAGATCCGTCAATGTCTCAAGCTTCCTACAGGTCCCTCGAGCAAGGCATTTTCACCAATGATGTATGTATCTACATTGGGGAGGAGAGGTGCCCGCTGACGCATGTAACACTGTTAGATATGGCTTACTATCTTAGGATTCATAAATGCGATGGCTTCCTTCAGGAGCGGATGGAAGGCTACCACCCTCCCTTCTCCAAAACTGGGCAAGATGAATGATGGAGCTGGAAGTGACCTGGCGATTACAAGTGAAAAAGAGGAGACTCATTTTTGAGTAATTCTATCTATTGTTCCTCGCGAAAAGATCACAGTCTAGTTTCGTCTCTAGTGATATACGTTTCTCGATATGCCAGCCAGTCATGGATTCCCTACAGTCTAGCTTGATCTCTGGCATTGCTCGGTCGCCGCTTTTGGTATCATGTGGTGCATCTAGGATATGCCAGCGCTTGAAATACAAATCCGTCATCCTCTGCCACTATGCCATGGATCATCGATCAGCTTTATGGTCAGGATGCCCATCGGTGTTCAGATACACCATCCGTCCGCTACATCAAGCAGCATAAAGGGTAGAACGCCAGATTCATCTGCCCAATCTCAGCCAATCTCCGACAGTTATTCCCCGATTTCTCACTGCCTTAGCTTCACCGCAGCCTTGCATTCGTTCTCTGGCTGGGTGAGAACAACCGACGAGGCATAGTGCCCATTAGTTTGTTCTCATGAAACCTTACCGTAGGGGAAAGTGGGAACGTAAAGCCAAGAGTCGATTATGAGAATTTTGGTGTCAAATGAGAGGGGAGGCAGGTGATCCGCCCGATGTCCCCCACAGGTGTGAGATTAAAGCTCTCGAGGAGGGCAACGTGTTCGTATCCAATCCTCCGAGGGTGTGCACTTCGGAGCCTTGTAGTTGGTTATTATTCACTGACTGCATCACATGCCTCGCCAAAGTACACAAATTTGTTCTTTGAAATTTCGGATACCATGAGTTACTACAAAGGGGATATCTAATTCAAGTTTGGATCTTGTCCTCGCGCGAACGATAGTACAGGCACAGCATCGTACTCTTCTTGGGCTGCCTGCAAAAAAGACAGCATCTACGAAAATATGTGAACTCTTTGGCCGGAATATCCATTCAGCGTCACTACCCACAAATTGATGGCGCTGAGTACCCATCCTTTTTCCGGGCTCCGTCTTGAGTCTATCCTGTATGTGGAGAAGTTTATCATAAAAGTGCTGAATTGCAGTATCATTACGACCCGGCGGGGCGTGCAGAGGTCTGAAACCCTAAGAGATAGGTGAGCCACCATGCAACTCAAACTCACTGGTTCACTGCCGCGCTGTATGCCGCGCACCGCATGATTCCTATGGTGAGCATGTCAACCAGTCAGGCGCTCTCCAAGTTTTGAAAGGCCTATGACCTACCAAATGCCCCAATTGCATCCAGACGGTCAGCATCCTGGACGCAATGAAGTTCTGCACACGTGGTATGCCACTCTTCAAGTTTGCCACTTTCGCGCAGTTTCTTCTCCGTTGTCCACGATACATTGTCCACGATCTTTACGATCAGGGCAGCTCGACCATCGGATATCAGGTCCAATGCGTAATCCTTGGCTAATGATTGAAAGAATGGCAAAAAATATGCATAAGGATCGGCAGCTTCAGCGGCTGAGACATATTTCTTGTCCAATACATCATGCAAGAGCGCGGCAAGTTCCACAACTAGTAGATCAGGGTTTTTATGTGGAAGTGAGCGTGCAAGAGACAAGGCTGTCTTCCTTACGCGTTGGACTGATGGACCCAAGTCACAAAAGTCAAAGAGAAGGATGGACACAGGCAGTCATACCGTGGAACACATCGTGAGAGGGATCATAGCGTGCCATTGTGGCGACCATGAGCTCCTCCGCTGCAGAAAGAGCAAGCTGTTCTGTTGCAGAGGGATAAATATCCGAGAGCATTCTTCTGAATGACTGCCAAGAGTTGTTGAACCCACGTCGGTTCGGATTTCGGATTGCTTCCGAGGCACAACCATACGCCCAGTTTGGTCGCGCATTGCAGCAACACACACTCACACAATTGCGATACTCTCGAGAATTCGAAACATGGGAGCGCCAAGGGGCCCACATACCATACTATTTGTCACTCTTTTACTGTGTTTCACGCTGACCACACACACCGTACTCTGTTCTGAACAGTCGAAGTTAGTCGTATGGGTGAATGTCTCAATAAACCTCCAGACCACTGTACACTGCTGACTGCCCAACATGTTACTGACGACCAGGAATCCGACATTCATGACTGTGCTGCTGTAGAGAAGCTGAGCGACCTCAAACGCGTCGTGGAAGATAATCAATCTCCAATCATGCGGCAGGTGTTCAGCTGGTTATTCCCCTTTGGTCCTGGCTGGAACGCAGGTTTGTTGTTTCCATTGTATGTAATTCCTGGCACGTTCATGAACGTTCGTTGCAGTTTTGGGAACATTTTACATCAGCTCGTACGTTTATTCGAGTCTTAGATGATTTCGAAGGGCCTGGTTCGCTGAGCAGTTCGAACGTTTCAGGGTACCTAACTTTATCCTTGCATTTATTCCCGCGGACATCAATGCGAATACCCTCAACACTATGACTGCGTTTGCCGTTAGCTTCCCCTTTCCACCAAGAGCTCGAATTACCTGATCTCACGGATTCTGCAGACAGGCGGTCTCCTGTCTGATGTCTTCCTCCACCTGGTGCCTCATGCGTTCCTTGGCGAGCATCAAGGTTCAGGTGCTCATTTTGTTATGGTGGAAGATAAACGAAACGTACTGGTCGGGTATGTGAATTCTGATGGACATATTCCAACGACTCAATATCAGTCGGTAGGCTTGGTATTTTTGTTGGCTTTGCTGCTTTTTTCATCATGGAGAAGTCCCTACGGGTTCTCGGTGGCGACGAAGGATCCGAGGGTCATTCGCACGGCCACTCCCACTCTCATTCACATGTAGACACATCAACCAACGCTGTTGCTTCCGGTGTATCGATCACACCGTCAGCTGATGGTCTGCGGCCCAGAGGCGGAGAGAAAGGGTCTGGGAATGATCAATCAGAACAAGTCGATCTGGTGCAACCAGGCACTGGCCCTTCGAAGCTCTCGGCTTATTTGAACCTTTTTGGTGACTTTGTCCATAATATGTACGATGTATTTTCTCCCAACTGTGTTGCTGCTCATACTAATACCCTCGAATAGAACGGATGGCCTAGCGTGAGTCACCAGACACATGTGGACGCCCATCTGATTAAGTTTGTCTCCAGCATGGCTGCGTCCTTCTACTCATCCCCCCTGATTGGTGCAACCACTACCTTGGCTTGCTTTGCCCATGAGATACCTCACGAGATTGCTGACTACTCAATCCTGGTTCGCAGCGGATTTAGCAAGCAACAGGCTATGCAATCGCAGTTTTTGACTGCTATTGGTGCATTTGTACGTCTTCATAATCTCGAGGGACTTCGGATTCAGATTTTGCGCTCGATTTTGATTAGGTTGGGTGAGTGGCACTTGGCAATAATTGAACGGTCGGATATTCATGAATGGATTTCTAATCCCCTTTGCAACAGTACATTCATGGGCATAGCAATTCACAATTTGTCAGCCTCCGGCGTGGAGTCAGTGTCAGTCGATTTAGCAGCGGGTGTGAGGCAGGACGCTTCCGGAATCCTTGGCACCACGGTGCAGCCTGCAGACTTGGTACGTCTGCTAAGTCAGCCAGTTTGGCAAACTATCTGATACGGTGAAGGTGATTCCTTTTGTCGCCGGGGGATTTTTGTACATCGGTGCTGTTGCTGTGCTGCCTACGTGAGTCCCAAGTCGATTACTTGTGTCGATGCTCATGATTTGTCGTGGAAATCAGTCTGCTAGCGGAGAGTAAAAGCGGAGCGCAGGCACTGCGGGAGGTGTGACAGTTTCCTTCATTTGATATATTCAGGTGGTTGATGAAACTTCTCAAGTTCGGTGCGATGGCTTTTGGTGTCTTATGCATGTTCTTAGTGGCGTAAGCCATCAGACCTGTTGCATTGTGCTGCTCTCACGGTGTTTGAACTATTTTCAGATGGAACGAATAGACACGAGTCTTGGATCTGTTCTGCGGTGGTGGTACCCGCCCGCACAGTCGTCCTTACAAGCCAGGGAATTTGTAGAGTGCGCTCGAATACCGCTTGAATCTCACCTGCCTCTGATACAGTGAAGTCTCATTGGAGTGATCATTCCCGACCTTCGGCGCGGGGATGCCGTGAACCGTTTAAATTAGAGGGTCGCATGTGCCTGTCTTGCTTGTTTAAGGACGCTTCTGTGGCAGAAGAAAGACACATTCTTGCAAGAATTCATCGATGGATGGATCCAGGTCATTTGCTTGATATGCACCCGGGCGGCGCCAGATGGCTGATGCCGTGGCGATGCCGGCGAACGTGCGTGCAGTGGCCACCCTGTTGGTCCGCCTGTGGTACACTGTTTAATGGAAGAAACCACAGCGTAATTTCAGACACACGACCACTTCCACTCAAAGCACTTGCAAAAGGGCTCCATTGTCTTTTCGACGCCCTTTTCTCGCCACGTTCCTCCGTCTTTCTTTCACAGCAGCTCTATCTCCTCCCCACAAATCTCTGGATATACATTAACTCGCCGCAGTGCCCCATAAGTCCTCCACAGCACCCAAGTTGTCACTTTTCAGGTCGGAATAGTCCCTGCCTCAGTCGCGACCGTGCTCATTTTCATACCATCATCAGCCTGGGGCCCACTGCATAGTTATCCTAAGACGAGCAAGTCCCCCGAAACATCCTCCCCTCACCGTGAACAAGTACTCCGCCCGTGTAAAAGCATCTTGTTCACCCCGAATAATGGGCACAAAAGGACGCGAAGTTCCTCGTGTGGTATGTTGCGCAATTCCGATCACAAGCGCCGCCCGCAAGGTGCTCGTCGTTACCAGTCGGAAACGTCAAAACCTATGGGTCTGTGCGTATTTTCCCATCTCTCTTCCTTTCCTTCATTCTCTGTGAAGAGTCATGTACCTGCCACATGCGTTGGTTCTTGCCCGGACTTTGGTTGGGTTCCCCCGTTGCCTTCCCAGCTGACCCGCTATTTCCAAGTACCAAAAGGAGGCTGGGAGCCCACAGACGTAATATTGGAGGCAGCAGCCTCGCGGGAAGCCTTAGAAGAAGGTCTCACCCTTTGTCCCTCTATCCGTCATCTCATCTCCTGATGAATGTCCTATCCCATTCTCTGCCCTCGCTCTTGACTTCCAGCCGGCGTTCGCGGCAGAATTACACGATATGTGACAACCATCAAATCACCTTCAACAACGTATCATTTCTACGAGCTTGAAGTGTCGTCTCTAGACAAAGACTGGCTCGAGGGCAAGGAACGAAGAAGAGAATGGGTCGACTACGCCGAAGCCTCTCGAAGAGTCGCGTGGAAGCCTGAGCTTGCACAAGGGTTGTCCCTATCGTCGTTGGCACCCCAACGGTAGAATTTTGCGTAACTGCAGCTTTGCCTTGTGTTCTGGGTGCCGCTGTGCGATCTTCAGGCTTTTCACGGATTGTCGCACTTGGAATCACTACTGAACATGTCGAGGCCGGCTTCACATTTCGTTCGACTTCCTGGGACCTGACTCCATGCTCTACTCTTTTAAAACTATACCACGATTTTCCCTTGGCCTCGTCACATCCCTCTATTCCTTGCATAGTCTGCTCTCGATGTATCACTTATACTACCATTTCATGGTATTTTCAACATAGATCCGTGATTCCGGCTAAACAAGATTTTCGTAACTAATAACCTAGATAGTTCGCCGTGCATCTGAATTACTTACGGGTCTTTCAATCTTTCCTGATGGTTGCAATAACTCAGTAAGCGGGATCATTTATAATTGGGGCATTGATTTCACTGACCATTTTTTTTTCGTCAGCCTCGATCCGCAACACTGTCGATTGGGCAAAACCTTGGCATCGCGCTATCCGTTCTTGAGGACGATGGAAGGGCAGGCTGTCAACCTTCCTGTTTTAATTTTTTTCCGACTCCCTTGTCACGGAACAATTCTCTTCCTCGACTCCTTTGGCCTCCCTCGGAATTCTCGATTACCGATCTAGCAGGCACTATCTCTGTCTGGTACCATAACAGTCATCCAGTCATACTGGGCCGTCATGGTTGCTAGGTGACACTTGCCTCCATGCGGTCAGCAAGTTCCGGAGGACAAACCCTCGACCAAGGTCTCGTCGGGAAAGTGCGCGATGCCCTCAACACATCCGACTACACATGCATGCACCATGGTCCATTGTGTTTCCTGACGGTTATTTGACATATAGGCAGGAGTCCTGTTCATGAATTTACGTGCTGGGACATCCGATAATTCGGCACTCAACTGAGACATCTGGGGACAAGGCCTGGTGCCTGTACCACCGATGCGAGTGGAGATGCTCGATATCTGCGTTGAGACAAGTCCATAGATTGTACTTGGCCTGTCATAGTCTATCGATTCCGAACCCGCTTTTGTGCTCGCAACGGATGTCGTGGCCTTGGCTGTCGTGATGTAGGCCGATGGTCTTTTATTGTGTCTATCGGAGGGATGTGACATCTCCATGAATATGATATATGTTGTCTAAAGTGTTTGAATAGTTGTGCTTGGCTCGGCAATCGCCAATCAGCAAGTAACACTAACAGTGATCGCGATCGATATCCCCCGCAATGTACTTGGGTCTCGGTCAGCTCTAATCTCGAGGTATGACGGGACCGAGTCAACCAATTCCCCGTCGGACTACCGTGGTCAAAACTCGCGCTTTTTCTTCTTCTTCTTGCAAATTCGACTGCTACTGTGCATCAAATTGGCGTGTTTTCCTCCAGACTGGAACGACAGTTCGCATGTCAGTTCGCTTCCATGGCAGTAAATCCTTCCCAGAATAGGTCATTTCCAATGTCAAGCTCACGTGCAACATAATTTCGGTACACCCAACTTGGCAGGATGGGGTGAGAGGGGAATCGCACGAACAACGCGTTTTTTCGCCGACACCGACACGTCGGATGACGGTGCAATCCAGCCATTCGTGTGTTTTTGGGTTCTGGCAACTCCCCGAACGTTCCCGGTCAAACAGACGGGATACGACGGAGTATGCGATGAAGTGGCTGGCAAGGCTTACAGACAGTCCACGATTAGGTAAGTGGAGCCACATGGAACCCTAAAACGGAGATCCACTTGTGGGGAAGCCAAGCCACTGCAGGTCTTAGTTGTCGATTCAGTGCAACCACTGAAATACGCATCACCCCACTCCTTTACGACGACACAGAAGTGACGACCATCCCTTTCTCGCCCTACAATGTCGTTGCTGACTCCGTCAGAGTCCCGGGCATTCCAGTCCTTCCTCGATGCTGCTGCCTTTCCTGTCGACTGGAGCATGCAGCTTGAAATCCCCCATGAGCACATGCCACCAGCTCGTGGAACAGAGGCGCTCACAAAGGCCACGAAAGATCTCATGTCGCTGGACGGGGACAAGTGGCGGTACCCCCTTGGTCCATATTCTTCTGGAGAGAACCCGGGGACATCCGTACACAGGCAGCAACAGGCGCAGACCAATCCACTCACACTGTTGTACTCGACAAGGCAGCAGAGGTCCCTGGCCAGCAACGCCGATGACGCCGACCTCGCGAATCCACTGTCTACGCATTCATACGGCCAGCTTCCTTTCTACCATGTGATGAATTCTACTGCGGATCCAACGCGAACTCGCGCGGATCTCAATTCATACGATCACAGTTCGTCGTCGTCATCGTCTAGACAATCTCCCGTGGATCTCCTAGCATCATCCTCGTCAACTGCGAGGCTCCCGTCGTCGACAGCGAAGCGATCTCCTCCGCCTGATCCAAAACTGTCGAACAAGCGACATCGCCCTTCTACTTCCCAGAACCTTCTCGATGAGGCACAGCTACTGCCTCACAATAAGGCGGCGTTGTTGTCGCCGTCGCAGAAAAAGGCAAATCACATCCAATCTGAGCAGAAACGGAGGGCAAATATCCGCAGGGGATACGACGCTCTTTGCGAAACAATACCAACACTCAGAGAGGCGTGCCAGGCGGAAGACGATCAACAGCTTACAGATGGTAAACCCAAGAGTCGGCGAAGAGGAAAGGGCAAGGCAAAGAGCGATGAGGCCGAAAGGATTGATGGACGGGCGGGGCCCAGAAGCGAGAATATCGTGTTATCGAAGAGTGAGTAATACCACACAAAAGTCCGCTGTATCCTTATCTCCTTTCTTTAGCCATCGACTACCTGCACGACCTGCTCTCAGAGCGGGAGATCTTGATGCAGCGTCTCCATGTGGCTCGCAGCGCATTACCAGCTCATCACCCATTACTCCAGCTCCAATCAGACGCGCCGCTTCCACTATGGGAGCGAAAATGGACTGGTGGGGAGGGTAAAGGCAACGATGACGATGACGACGATGACGACGACTAGCATGTGTGGTGGTTTCATTGTCTGGAAGGGAGCACACGGAAAAGCGGGAGAAAGACAGTGTTAGACTATGGTTGGCTGGAGAGGCTTTTCACCTTGGCATCTAACAAACATGAGGGGATGTCTCATTATATTTCAGTTAATGGGGTTGTTTATTTCGACTACGTTAGTGTATGAGGTACAAGATGGACGTTTGATGATCATTAACCCAACTTATTTGCTTAGATACCTTAGCTTAGTGTACAGAGACTTCTTGTCTGGCATCCGTAGACTCGTAACTTGACGCTGGCAGGACGTTTCAAATCAGGCATCAAAATTTCAAGAGAACAGAAACACAATGTCAGACACCCCTCGACAGTCCCGGAAACGAAAATATCGCACAGTACGAACTTATGACGGTGCATGGTTATTGGCCTCAATGATGCCTACTCGAGCAGGATGGCCCAACCCCTACTTGGGCAAAACGGACCGTCGATGGTCCAGGTGTCTGGGCTAGCTGTGTCAAGGGAAAGGAAAAGCAAACCGTCGGTGAGCTGTATGAGTTGTTTGAGTCGGTGAGAACCCTCCCCTGCTTTTAGATCTCTCGGGCTAATCATGATCAGCTAGCTACCGAGCTGTGGCCAGTGGAAGGAAAGGACCAGGCCGGAGGACGCCATGCTTCAGACGATGAGGAAGATAATGTGGACTTTGAAGCCCTAGTTGCACAAGAACTTGCTGCAATCAAGCGTCCACGGACAGAAAGGCGATTCGGTTGGTCGCCAGCAGTTTTATTTTCTGTGCCAGGATCTTGATCTCCTCTTCCAGTTAATTGCCAGACAAATACACCTTGCGGTAAGAACGTCAACGTCGACGCCGACGCAAAGCTAATTTCGTCCAGTGGTCTTTATTTCTTGCAGGCCCCCGATAGATCCAGTCAAGTTAATTGTCACACATGCCGAGAACGTCCGAAAGACAGGTGCAGCGAGGACAAGGTGGATGCCAACGTTGCAAGGATCATCCGATCACATCTTTGACATATTCAAGGTATACCCACAGGCTTATCCCAGTCTCTGGATCTTGCGTGGCAAATCTTCCAGAGATACATTCACTATGTCGCCGAGTATTTGCCCCGTTTTTCGCGGAGGCTGAAGGAAGTACCGACACCCCCCAAGTACACAAGGTGAGTTTGCAGCCAGCATTTCGTTAGTCTTCGTTCACAAGGAGTTTGTTGTCCAGTACAAGATTGAATTGCGAGTACGAAATCATAACACATTGACTCGGATGGGTATTATTGAGGAGATAGCCAAGTGCATGCCTGAGAACTACGCGGTCGACCTTGACAACCCAGATGTATTTGTCCTCGTCGAGGTTTTCAAGGTGTGCCGTGTTACCATTCTGTCTACGTGACGAACGACTCAGGCATAGGCTTCAGAGTGTGTGTGGTGTGAGCATCTTGAGGGACTATTACAAACTCCACAAATTCAACGTCATGACGCTAGCCAATGAGAAGAATGCCATAGATGACTTCAAGGATGAAGCGGGACGTGTCCAGGGCAAAGAGTCGGATAAAGTCGACCCAACGTACGTTGCCAGTACGTAGTCAGGCTCAGGCAATATAACAATGCATATGGTTGTCTGGTCAAGTCCTCCATGGGCAGACAACAACTCTTATTCTATTTTAAGACAGAGCCCTACTTGATTTGGGAGGAGTGTTGTCGCGTGCGCCGTGCTTGAGTTGTGAAGCCACCGCAGCAACATATATACTGCCCAGTAACGCGTAGTCTCTCCCTACAGACATGGCTGATCCAGTGGACTCGATGCTCGATCTCATGCGGCGCCTGCCGCCAACTCGTGTCGAAGAGAACATCAACTCTCTTGTCCGGATCTGCCCCGACTACGCGGATGATCTTCTCGGTAGTGTTGACCAGCCACTCAAAGTCTTGACGGATCGCGCGACCGGAAGGGAATATCTTGCTTGCGATTATAACAGAGATGGTGATAGCTATCGGTGAGTGTACTTTGTGGTTTCGCAGCACTCGTACGATTCCACTGCATTCCGAGGCAGTGATCGTTCCAACCATGTTCTCTTTCCTTTGGCAAAGATGTAAAGCTCTCCTGCAGTACGACTGATACATTTCACTAGATCGCCGTGGTCCAATGAGTATGACCCTCCTCTAGAAGACGGAACCACTCCAAGTCCGAAACTACGCAAGCTGGAAATCGCGGCGAACGAGGCTTTCGATACCTATAGGGAACTGTACGCGTTAATAACTTCTCATATAGATCTTACTGACCTCGCCACACGTGACAGATATTACGAAGGGGGGGTCTCTTCTGTTTACCTCTGGGAGCTCGAGGATGGTGGATTCGCTGGCGTGGTACTGCTAAAGAAGGGTGGGTAGTTGTGCTTCCGCACCCTTCGCTTTGGGGATCACGGACCAGTGATACTGACTGAGGGTCTTCCCAGTTATGGACCCTTCGAGCCCAGATGAGCCATCGGGATCATGGGACTCTATACACGTCTTCGAAACGGCGGAACGCGGGAGGCAAGCTCACTACAAGTTGACGTCCACGGTTATGCTCCAGCTTGTCACACGGCGCACCGAAGATACTTTAACGCACGCCGTTGCTAGCCAGGAGAAGAAAGTTTCTGATCTCGGCTCGAAGTCGTCGGGAGAAGTCAATTTGAGCGGAAGCATGACTCGACAGGTGAGTTGCAAAAACCTCAAGCTTCTTAATTCAAGCCTTTCTTGCTTTTTTTTTTACGATTCAGACGGAGCAAGACTTCCCCCTGCAGGATTCTTCGTCGCATATCACCAATACAGGAAGGATGATCGAGGAGATGGAGATCAAAATGCGTAACCTTCTTCAAGAGGTCCGCTCCATTCTACTAATAGAGCGATAGTTGATATGATCGCCCACAGGTGTATTTTGGGAAAACGCGTGACATTGTGTATGATCTCCGCAGTGTGGATGATCTAGACAAAGCAAGAAAACAAAGGGAACTGCAGAAAGAGCTTGTCGGGTTTATCAAGCGGTGAATTCGATGAATTCGATGACACGTCATCACTGCCTGGAAGTTGGATGGCAGACCTTGCAACAGCGATGGTTACATCAACGACCCACCAGCTGGGCATCAGCAGTAGGATTGGCATGGATTGTTACCTAGAAATTAGATTCAGACATCGTTCAACAGCTACAGCTTATGTCCTACACGAGTGAGTTTGATTTCGGCGAGGGGTCTGTTTTTATGGTCGACAGGGACACGCTCCATCAAGTCCAAAGTGGAGTCAGCGCCGTCAATCACCTTCCCAAAGATCGTGTATTTGCTGTCAAGATGTGGTTGCTTTGCGTATGTGATGAAGAACTGGGATTTATTCGTATCGGGCCCAGAGTTCGCCATAGCGACCATACCACGATTGTTGAACTAGAAATATGCATATGGAGCGATTGAAACTACGCGCGGCAAACTCCGTACCTTGAGTGTGGATCGTATCTCGTCCTCGAAGGGTTTGCCCCACATGCTCTGACCACCTTTGCCTGAGCCATACGGGTCACCCGTTTGAACCATGAAACCCTTGACATTCCGGTGAAATATGCAATTGTTATAGTAGCCAGACGCGCAGAGGGCCAAGAAGTTCTGGGACCATGAGGATGAAATGGGGAATACCAATTACCGCCGTCAAATTACGCACTTCTGCGGTT